>CALNXI010002540.1:11691-71708 GCA_942486025.1 Porites evermanni | reverse complement strand
ACAGTCAGAGAGATGTAAGAGTGCGTTCTCTGTGGGAGAGCAGAGAGATTGTGAGTGAAGCTTCTTGCGTACGTGGTTGTATTGTGGTAGGGGGTAGTCTCTTGTTGTTTTATATTTGATTATTAAGAGCGAGGGGATGCCAGAGTGGAAAAGAGGAGTGAGGGGGGGGGGGGGGAGTATTGGCAGTCATCTAGATTTTGAGCTAAGGGGGGCTCGGTCTCAAAATTCTTTTCGGCCGTTCGGGCCTCGGTTTGGTCTAAAAAAGTGGGAGCCTGAGACCTCCGTGCCCCTCCCCTGGATCCGCCACTGAAAATCAGGTTAAGCTGCCATTGTAATTACATTATGATCATGATTTTTTTTTGATAGCCACTAATCTCAGAAAAAAAAAAAAAATTCCCGATTTTTTCCAACTTTAAAAAGTAGATAGGCCGCAGAGGCACAACAGGGTGACGGGGTAAGTTGTTTCCTTTTAGCTGTTGTAGTTTTTATCATTAACCACATTACAACCTAATGTTTTCCATGAAAGATGAAAAATAAAGCAACTATTTGCAACGGGTTGATAGGGCTGGTTAAGTAAGTTTACTTGTATAGGTAGTACAGACTCACTGTTTATTAAGATAGGAATTGTTTTTTTTAATGCCAGTTAAAGTGATCTTGAAAGCATTCATTCTTTCATCTCAAATATTTTGCAATTAACCACATAAAAATACATCAACGATATACAAGAAATACAAAATATAAACACTATTCTAAATAAATTATTTTACCAATGTTCAAACTGGTCATGACAAGGAAGGCTATGTAGAAGTGGGTAAAAAAGAATCATGCGACTTTTCTGATACGGGAATTTTACTAGCTAAATTAGGGCCAAAGTAAGTGAAATATTTGCTCCTTTGGATCGGAAATTTCTTGAGAATCGCCCTAAATAATGATGGTGTACCACGCTTTTCTCTATTTCTATTTAGAATTTCATGAAGAACTTTTCAAGTGGCCTCGACATTTGATTTTAGTTTTTTAATTTGTCCTTTGTTATATAAACCCTTCGCAACTCGAAGAGAAAGGGTAAATTTGTTTTTATATGACATATATATTATGCGTTTTCATTGGAAGAGTTATGGTTATTAAGGAAACACTTATATAGCATATTTTTCTTCTTTACGAATTTAGCAAGACCTTTAGTAAGCCAAGGCTTACGAAGATTGAACCGTTTCGCTTTCACTTTTCTGAGTGAAAATTATTTATCGTAAATTGAAATATATTTTTCGACAAAGATTTTTAAACCACGCATTTCAGCCCAGTTTATCTTACCTAACTCATCTATAAATGCGCTTAGATTATGCAGTTTTCACGAAAATTACGTATTTGTCCTTGTCATTAGTACTGTTATTACACAAAATAAGTGGAAAAATCGGTAAATGGTCAGATATGTCATTGAGAAAAAGACCGCTTATTGAGGGACGAAGTGGATTGTTCGTGAAAACGTTAGCTATCAACGAAACTTTGTTCGCCGTAATTTTAGTGGGACGTGTAATGAGTGGGAAAAACATCCTTGAGTACAACAGATCTAAGAAATCACTTGATATTGCTTTATGGCAATGGTGGTTGATTAGATTTAAATTTCAGTTAGCCATTAAAAATACAAGGTTATTTATTTTTGGAAATTCTTCCCAGTAATAGGTCCAAGTCAGACAGAAATTCATGTAACTTCGAGTAGGGTACAAGATAGCAAATCAAATCTGCAAAGGGAATCCAAAATCCAGCTGTTCGGCCTCTACGATTTCATTTTCGTCATAAAACAAAAACCTAAAAGGTTCTGAAAAGGACACATACAGATTGAGTCTCATAACCTCAACGCAAGAAATCATGCATCTTAAATAAACTGAGAAACCTGAATAAAGTCCTAAAAATAGCTCACCTTAACGCTGAGCTGCTCAAATGCAAACAACACTTCATTGAGACCAGGGAAATGGCCTTGAGGGAAAATTTCGATACTCTAACTATTTCTGAAACATGGTTTAATTCCAAAATTTCCAACACTAGTGTTGAGATTGAAGGCTATAAGGCTTACGAACTAGATTGTCAACGTATCCCTTTCTCAAGAATCACCATCACACGAGGGCAGTTTGATTTCTACTCTTAAAAGGCGGAGAGTCCTGCTGCTTCATTGTACTTTACAATATTCTTGATGATAGATTTCCCAGTGGTAAGCTTTTTTATCTAGTTTAGCATAGAATTTATCACAAACATACCTCATTTCCGTTTTTTTAAATAATGTTTGTATGAGAGGATTTTAGTTCTGTCTAGTTTCTTAAAATGCGAAACAGTTCAAACTTTCGTTCGTTTTGCGTCGGCTCCTTAATATTGGCGAAATGACTCTTTTCCAAAGAAAGGTTTTTCTAAGATTGTTTTGACTAGTTTGAGACAAATAATCAGTTAACTGGTCTAATTTAAACTGGCTAATTTGGTTTTCACTGAGGTGGCCGTACAACCTTGATTTCATCATTTTATGAAATAGACTAGCTGAGTTCATATCTGTCAGTGGAGCATAAAGTTTTCTGANTGGAAATTGGATTCAACGATTCGGCATCCACTTATTAATTTGTTATGATAGAAGCTTTTGTTTCTTGGAATGCAGGGAAAGTCCCGAATGTTTCCACATAGGCTAGAGGCACGACGGGGTTGACCTCGAGGTAAGGAGTTTGGTTTTTAAAAATATAACTTCAGCTTAGCTTACCTTTTCATATTACATGTATCTTACTCGAGGTTTAAGGTTTGACTGAGGTTTAAGGCTCTTGGATTACGCGTGTATATAATAGACTTAGTAGACTCGACCTTGACTAACTCTCGACTGGTAGAGATCGTTTACCGTGTGACTTTTGAAGCGACTCCTAGTTTGAGGAGCTCATACAATCATAAATCGTTTTGCCTTTACGAAATGGATTCCTTCATATAGCAAAGCTTATGAATACTTTCAGTTGATACAGACATGTAACGGCCGGTATTGAAATTTAGGGCGGATTCACTTGTAACAAACGCGTATAGCTTGCCCTCTGCGGGAATTTTTTATTGCTTTTAGGCTTATAAACAATAAAAAAATTCCAGCGGGCAAATACGACAGCTGTACATGCGTACAGCTATATATGCGTGTTAATTAAACAGCGTATTCTTTTCTTTCTTTGAATCATTATCATAAGAGGCTTTGATTTCTGATCTTAAAATGCGGCAATTCACTGTACTCTTAGTGATTGATTTCTCGGTAAGCTCTTTGAGACTCTCTTATCCTCTCTACTTTAGCACACATTTTTGTATGGGTGCATTTAGTTCTCTTCACCTTCTTGGATAGCAAAACATTTCCAAATTTTGTTCGTTTTGCTTCTTTGATATTGCCGGAATTACTCTTTACCAAAGAAAGATTTTTACTAAATTAAAGATGGTCTTGACTAATTAAAAGACAAATTAACTTGCCTAAATTAAACTGGATAATTTGGTTCTCACTGAGGCGGATACAACCCTCGTTTCATAATGCTAATATACACAAAAGGCGCCAGAAGGTTGTTTAGTCGGTAAGTTCTGGATCTTGTGAACTCCGTTTACAGGTCTAGACTGACAGAGTTTGTTTTTAGTTCTTAGTTTTATTCATGTAACTTTTCTTTGCCTTTGAAGGATGCGAGTATGCACGTTTTGTAGCCTAAGTGTATCTTGCCCGGCACCTCTATGGTTCGTTAGCCTTGCAGAGCGAAACAGCCTTGCCAGTTAATAGACTAGGTTTATAGCAAGCCAGAAGCCACAAACTGCCTTGGAGGTAGGTGAGTAGTTTGACTTCTCTCTAACTTTAAAAATAGATCATCATTTTTTGAAAAAGAGGTGGCTCAGTTTTTCAAGACGTCTTTCGCTTCAATAACGCAATTACACCGAGTGAGATGATTGAATAAAGATGGGTAGAGATTAATAATGTCATTCTTTGAATAATCTGAAAAGTAACTGGGAAAGATGACAAAACCAATTCGCTACAACGAGTAACGATAATTCAGTAAGTAAATAAACAACGACGGGTTTTGTCCCCAGTTCTCAATTTTAATCGTGTTTCGTTTTATTAACGCATACGGTTATGACTATGGGTTTGTAGTTTTACTCTGTCATGGAGTGAGTGCAGTTGATTACGCAGTATGTGACCAGGATCTTTTATGACACGTTGCAAATTTTGTAGTTAGACCATAGCTCTATTACTACTTGGGTGAATATTAACAAAAAGAAGAGTTACAATCACACCATACTTGAAGGAGATACTTTAACGAGTTTACCGAAACAATTTCTGTGGGAAAACGACTCTGCTCTGAAAAAGTCAAAGATGCTCTGAGGTGTCCCCGTACACAAACACTAATGCGCGATTATATTGCTGCCGACACATTCAGTGAAAATACTGAGCTATCCCTCGAAAAGGTGAAAAACATTTTAATCACAACGGGTAAGTGTTGTTTAAAGATAAAAGCAGGTAACGCGCATGAAATCATTATCAAACAAAAAATAGTTCGATAAAAAATGTCGTTTGAAAGGAGATGAATTACAGTTTCAAGAAAACTAGCAAACAAGAAACATCGAGACCCTTTGGATACTACTGTACGTGAGCAATATCATGATACCCTGGCGCAATACAAGAAATTACTTAATTCTAAAAAGAATGACTATTACAATGCCAAGATTTCTGAGCTAGAAACCGCAGACAATTCAGACGCGATATCTTTCTGGCAATGCCTCAAATCGATGGACGACACTAGAAAAGGAGAGGTTGTTCCTTTAAGCTCGAACGAAAATTGGCTACAATATTTCCACAATCTTCATTCAAATGAACCTCTCAACCCAGCGCAGCAAAACATTTCATGTTAATGATATATGAACTAAACCATATATGAACTGCGGAAACATTTCATGCAATGAGCTACGAGAAAATGAACGCCATGGTCAACACTCTCGTCCTTTAGATAAAGTATAGGTACAACGAGGGCAATGAATCCTGAGGTTTACATCTTACTGTTAGCTATTTTGGTTCAAGTAATAACAGCATTTGACAGTCGAATTCCTTGGTGGCATTGGGCCAAGAGGAAATAATGAAGCCATATTTTGCAGTAAAACCTAGAAGACAAACAATAACAAATCAGTTGGGAAACCAACCGGCTGTTGAACTCTAGGGTCCCGGCTTGCAATTTGTTATAAACTTCCAAGCTAATGATAATGTGAATGATACGCATTTTCCCTTGATCACAAGACCCCTTACCCTTCAAACCCAAAAGCTATTTTCAGTTTGAGACAAATTGAGTCATGAGTAAGGGAGGTTCTAGCAACAAGTTTCAGAAATTCTGGTGGAAGCTGTTCAGGTCCTGTAAAAGTATTGGACCTTATCCCCAGCACGCAGTTGGATAATTCATGGTTGCCAATTGTTGGTTGTAAAAACTGGCGAAGTTGATTAACTCTTCCTTGGTGTCTACCTTGGAATTTCATGTTGTGCGCTCGGCCGCACTAGTGAATAACTTGTTCACTTCATTCACATCAAGCCGCAAGGGCCTTCATGGTGGGTGAACGATTTAATAAGCCTTATTGTCTAGTTTTGGATAAGGCTGGATGGTAAGCGGTCGCCGAACATGGCAGCCATACGTTTTATTGCTCCAGCGATTGTGTTTTCTTTTTCTGTATTAGTGCGCTGCAACTTGTCCTTTCGACGACCAAAAGCTAGTTTTTGTTCCATCGACCCACCTTATCAGATTTCGCCCTTGACGGATCGTCCACTTTTGGTTGGATTGGAGTCCTCCATCAACCGATTTGCTTCCAAGAGGTCGATCATCTTGGATTCCAACCACAGGCTCTTATCAACTACTGCTATGTTCTGCTCCGGTCGTGCGAAATCGGAAGGGAATTGAATGCGAGGAGTGATTGGAGTGGTTTCATACGAATTGCACTGTTCACTCAGTATTATGACAACCACGGGTGTGACTCTGGACTGCTGTGGATATGTAACCGCTGTTTGTTTCCAAACTTCTATACGTCTCTTCTGCTGAACGACTCTTTTTCGGCAACAGTCTCCAACAGTTTTGGAAGTTTGTTTAGTCCCTCGTCACCAGGGCCACCTCTTCGCTCCTCAAGCCCTACTATCCCTGCACCTCCGAGGAAGAAACCCGTGGAAAGAAAACTGAAAGTTGTCTCTCTCAATTGCAACGGTTTAAAGGGCTTAACTAAAAGGGCTGAGTTCCACTCTTACATCGAGCTGCACCAACCAGATATCATACTGGGATGTGAGTCAAAAGTTGACACTGATATTTCAACGTATTCAATCTTCCCAGAAAGCTATGATATCTTCCGTAAGGACAGGTCATCTTCTGAAGGAGGGGTATTTATTGCAGTTCGGAACGATCTAGTGGCTGTGAAGGTAAGACGCCTTGGCGTTAAGGGCTTTGAGGTCGTCACAGTCTGTCTCTTGACAAAACAAAGAAACTCTAACTTTAACAGCTTTTATCGCCCACCAACACCGCTGCTCTTTGGACCTGTTAGATGACATTCTCAGTAAGCTTTGCAACATTCGATCTGGTTACCCTCATACTATCCTGGGCAGCGACCTCAACTGCGGCGCTATTGATTGGTGTTCTGGTGACCTGTATAGCGACATTCCAGCGCATGCCTGCGATAATGCCCTGTTAGAGATTGCCTACAAGTTTGGCTTAATCCAGCACGTAAAATCTCCAACCCGTCCCGCTTCTGGGAGAACATTAAATCTTTACGGTTATGACTATGGGTTTGTAGTTTTACTCTGTCATGGAGTGAGTGCAGTTGATTACGCAGTATGTGACCAGGATCTTTTATGACACGTTGCAAATTTTGTAGTTAGACCATAGCTCTATTACTACTTGGGTGAATATTAACAAAAAGAAGAGTTACAATCACACCATACTTGAAGGAGATACTTTAACGAGTTTACCGAAACAATTTCTGTGGGAAAACGACTCTGCTCTGAAAAAGTCAAAGATGCTCTGAGGTGTCCCCGTACACAAACACTAATGCGCGATTATATTGCTGCCGACACATTCAGTGAAAATACTGAGCTATCCCTCGAAAAGGTGAAAAACATTTTAATCACAACGGGTAAGTGTTGTTTAAAGATAAAAGCAGGTAACGCGCATGAAATCATTATCAAACAAAAAATAGTTCGATAAAAAATGTCGTTTGAAAGGAGATGAATTACAGTTTCAAGAAAACTAGCAAACAAGAAACATCGAGACCCTTTGGATACTACTGTACGTGAGCAATATCATGATACCCTGGCGCAATACAAGAAATTACTTAATTCTAAAAAGAATGACTATTACAATGCCAAGATTTCTGAGCTAGAAACCGCAGACAATTCAGACGCGATATCTTTCTGGCAATGCCTCAAATCGATGGACGACACTAGAAAAGGAGAGGTTGTTCCTTTAAGCTCGAACGAAAATTGGCTACAATATTTCCACAATCTTCATTCAAATGAACCTCTCAACCCAGCGCAGCAAAACATTTCATGTTAATGATATATGAACTAAACCATATATGAACTGCGGAAACATTTCATGCAATGAGCTACGAGAAAATGAACGCCATGGTCAACACTCTCGTCCTTTAGATAAAGTATAGGTACAACGAGGGCAGTGAATCCTGAGGTTTACATCTTACTGTTAGCTATTTTGGTTCAAGTAATAACAGCATTTGACAGTCGAATTCCTTGGTGGCATTGGGCCAAGAGGAAATAATGAAGCCATATTTTGCAGTAAAACCTAGAAGACAAACAATAACAAATCAGTTGGGAAACCAACCGGCTGTTGAACTCTAGGGTCCCGGCTTGCAATTTGTTATAAACTTCCAAGCTAATGATAATGTGAATGATACGCATTTTCCCTTGATCACAAGACCCCTTACCCTTCAAACCCAAAAGCTATTTTCAGTTTGAGACAAATTGAGTCATGAGTAAGGGAGGTTCTAGCAACAAGTTTCAGAAATTCTGGTGGAAGCTGTTCAGGTCCTGTAAAAGTATTGGACCTTATCCCCAGCACGCAGTTGGATAATTCATGGTTGCCAATTGTTGGTTGTAAAAACTGGCGAAGTTGATTAACTCTTCCTTGGTGTCTACCTTGGAATTTCATGTTGTGCGCTCGGCCGCACTAGTGAATAACTTGTTCACTTCATTCACATCAAGCCGCAAGGGCCTTCATGGTGGGTGAACGATTTAATAAGCCTTATTGTCTAGTTTTGGATAAGGCTGGATGGTAAGCGGTCGCCGAACATGGCAGCCATACGTTTTATTGCTCCAGCGATTGTGTTTTCTTTTTCTGTATTAGTGCGCTGCAACTTGTCCTTTCGACGACCAAAAGCTAGTTTTTGTTCCATCGACCCACCTTATCAGATTTCGCCCTTGACGGATCGTCCACTTTTGGTTGGATTGGAGTCCTCCATCAACCGATTTGCTTCCAAGAGGTCGATCATCTTGGATTCCAACCACAGGCTCTTATCAACTACTGCTATGTTCTGCTCCGGTCGTGCGAAATCGGAAGGGAATTGAATGCGAGGAGTGATTGGAGTGGTTTCATACGAATTGCACTGTTCACTCAGTATTATGACAACCACGGGTGTGACTCTGGACTGCTGTGGATATGTAACCGCTGTTTGTTTCCAAACTTCTATACGTCTCTTCTGCTGAACGACTCTTTTTCGGCAACAGTCTCCAACAGTTTTGGAAGTTTGTTTAGTCCCTCGTCACCAGGGCCACCTCTTCGCTCCTCAAGCCCTACTATCCCTGCACCTCCGAGGAAGAAACCCGTGGAAAGAAAACTGAAAGTTGTCTCTCTCAATTGCAACGGTTTAAAGGGCTTAACTAAAAGGGCTGAGTTCCACTCTTACATCGAGCTGCACAAACCAGATATCATACTGGGATGTGAGTCAAAAGTTGACACTGATATTCCAACGTATTCAATCTTCCCAGAAAGCTATGATATCTTCCGTAAGGACAGGTCATCTTCTGAAGGAGGGGTATTTATTGCAGTTCGGAACGATCTATTGGCTGTGAAGGTAAGACGCCTTGGCGTTAAGGGCTTTGAGGTCGTCACAGTCTGTCTCTTGACAAAACAAAGAAACTCTAACTTTAACAGCTTTTATCGCCCACCAACACCGCTGCTCTTTGGACCTGTTAGATGACATTCTCAGTAAGCTTTGCAACATTCGATCTGGTTACCCTCATACTATCCTGGGCAGCGACCTCAACTGCGGCGCTATTGATTGGTGTTCTGGTGACCTGTATAGCGACATTCCAGCGCATGCCTGCGATAATGCCCTGTTAGAGATTGCCTACAAGTTTGGCTTAATCCAGCACGTAAAATCTCCAACCCGTCCCGCTTCTGGGAGAACATTAAATCTTGTATTTCCTACCACCAGCAACCTCATCCAGGCATGCCACGTCAACCTAGGCATCTGCGACTACGACGCTATCCTCTTTGAAGTTTAAGTGGCTCCAAAAAAACCTCCTGGGAGAGTATATCAATTTCTTAAGGGGGAATATGAAGGCCTTCGTGCCCACCTGTCGTCCTCCAGCGATTACTATCTCGCATCAGGTCCCGAAGAAAGGTCTGTTGAGGATAACTTGTCCATTATCGCATTATTCCATCCAAAATGACAAAATCAAAAGGCCATTTCGCTTGGGTTAGTCCAGCTATTAAAAGATTGATGAAAAAGCGTGACCGCTTTCAGAAAAAGACTAAAAGAACTGGCAAGGCCAAGCACATAAGCGCCTATAGACAGTTACGTAATAGAACAACTAAGATTATTCGTGAATCGCACGCGAAATATGTTGAGGAGGTCATAGGCGATATCGCACCGTCTTCGGACGGCAGAACCAGTACTGGCATTAAGTGGGCGTGGTATTACATTAAGCTCTTACGTTCTGAGTTTATGGGTATCCTAGCCCTTTTCTGTAACAATCGCGTGTGAGCAAACGATGTGTCAAAAGCCGAAGCCTTACGCCAACAATACGAGAGTGTGCTTATACGTGAGGATTTAAATAACATTCCAATACTCGCCGAATCTCCGTACCAGGATATCCTGGACATTAAGTTCTTAGCCCATGGTTTTCAGTAGCTGCTTGAGTTCATCAGACCTGACAAAGTATGTGGGCCTGATCAAATTCCTGCTCGCGTTCTTAAGGAGTCTGCATCCCATTTGGCCCCTATCCTCGCCTCTCTTTTCCAACAAAATTTAATGAGGGCATTATACTCTCTGCCTGGAAAGATTCAATATCACTTCAATCTTTAAAAAGGGGCATTCTGCTGACTGTAAGAATTATAGACCTGTGTCATTAACATCTCTTATTGCGCAAAGACCATAGAACACATTAGTTCTAAGCAAATCTGTTGCCAATTCAGTAATCTCTTTTCACTAGCGTGGCTTTCAAAGAGGACTTTCGTGTGAGACCCAGTTAATTACGGTCATTCGTGAGTGGGCAAAGTCTTCTTAACATCCATGGCCATGTCAATGTGATCTTATTCGATTTTGCGAAAGCCGTTGACACTGAGCCTCACGAATGGCTCCCCCTTAAGGCCAAAATTTACGGCATATATCGGAAACTAAACAATTGACTGCGGGCTTTTCTCACTGGTAGGAGAAAACTTTAGTGGTAATGGTTCTTCGTCCAATTGGTCACCTGTACAATCCGGTGTCCCCCAGGGTGTCCCTGGTCCGCCATGTATGCGAGTACGGCTCCGTAGCCTAGAGTCCATGTACACAAAAAGACATTATCTGTGTTGAATCTGTTCAGTGTCGTGCGATGCGCTTCGTTTGTAACGATTACTGTCGTTCCAGCAGCATTAATATAATGTTATCGAACTTGGGTTGGCAAGATCTTGTCGGCAAATCACCGATTTGACAATGTTTGTTTAAGATAAAGACAAGAAATGTACGGATATCTTTCCCAAACGACCCACGCTAGGTTCACTGTCCCTGTTTGACTCGAGCTAGTGCACAGCACCCATTCCAGTTCCAGCGTTGCTCATCTATCATTAACGCGCACAAGTATTCTATTTTCGTAAGAACTGTTTTCGCTTGGAACGCTTTGTCTCCTGCTTCCATGTGTGGGGATTCTGTTGCTGCGTTTCATTCAAGTATTGAAGATTTTTTTTTTTCATGTTACTTATAATTTCATTTGTATTTGTTTGTTTTTATTTTGTCTATTATTTTCGCTGTCAATGTCATGAGCTTCCATGTACTGACCGTCCATTGACAGATTATCTCGCTAGAGGCAATTATGCCAATTAAAAATAAAGGTTAAAGGCTTTTTCAATGAAAGATTTCTTCGCTTGTCTTAATTTTGTATTCCTCATGCCTCAGGCTTTTTTTTGTGAGTGAGCCTTGTTTCTTACTAAACCAAACTGACTTGTTTCCTGTTTTCCACGTCAGTTATAAAACTGGAAAAACGAGTTTTTAAAGCTGTCACTCAATGTTTGAGGGTCTTTAAAATAACCAAATAGAGATATTTTTTGATAAATTAACACTTAAAATATTCCTTTTTTCTTTATTTATTTGTTTTTATTTTGTTTATTTATTTCGTTGTCAATGTTACGAGCTTCCATGTACTGACCGTCCATTGACAGATTACCTCGCTAGAGGCGATTATGCCAATTAAAGATAAAGTTTGAAGGCCTTTTCAATGAAAGATTTCTTCGCTTGTCTTAATTTGGTATTCCCCATGCTTCAGGTTTTTTTTTGTGAGTGAGCCTTGTTTCTTACTAAACCAAACTGACTTGTTTCCTGTTTTCCACTGTCAGCTCTAAACTCCAAAAACGAGTTTTTAAAGCTGTCACCAAATGTTTGAGGGTCTTTAATTAAACAAATAGACATATTTTTCTGATAAATTAACACTTAAAATATTACTTTTTTCTTTAAAGGATAAAGAAAAAAGTGTCATGAACGACATCTTCGAGATTCTAAAGACCATTCGTATTGGTGCAGCTGTTGCAACTTTCTTTTTCCACACTGGACGTATTATAAAAGCAATAGACACTGTTAACGAATGTTTAGTGTTCCTTAACGGCAAAGCCCTGGAGAAAGTCAAAGAACTTACCCTACCAATTGTTATCTATGTATACCATAAACTTCTCGATGGCTACACTCTTATTTACGATCACACCAGTGCGATAGAATGTGGTAAAAAACTTCACGTTGCACTACACAAAAGCGGCCAACATGAAGAAGAAGGGATAATATTACTTAAACTAGCGAACATATGCTATGAAAGAAGCAAATTCGAGGAAGCAAAACAGTTTTCCGAGAAGGCACTTCGCATCATGATTGAGACTAGAAACACCCATGGAAAGGGAGCATGTTACGGAAATCTAGGAGTTATATTTCAATCTGTTGGTCAATATACTAAGGCTGAAGAATACCTTCAAAAGTCACTGACGATCAGTAAAGAAGTTCGTGATAAATCAGGACAAGCATCAGGTTACGGAAATCTAGGAACCGTGTTTCTTTCTGTTGGTCAATATACCAAGGCTGAAGAATACCTTCAAAAGTCACTGACGATCAGTAAAGAAGTCCGTGATAAAGCAGGACAAGCATCAGGTTACGGAAATCTAGGAACCGTGTTTCTTTCTGTTGGTCAATATACCAAGGCTGAAGAATACCTTCAAAAAGCACTGACTATCACAAAAGAAATCAGTGACAAAGCAGGGCAAGCAGTCTATCACGGAAATCTGGGAACTGTGTATCATTCTGTTGGTCAATATACCAAGGCTGAAGAATACCTTCAAAAAGCACTGACGATCAGGAAAGAAATCGGTGACAAACTAGGAGAAGCATCAGATTACGGAAATCTAGGAACCGTGTATCGTTCTGTTGGTCAATATACCAAAGCTGAAGAGTACCTTCTGAAAGCACTGACGATCAGGAAAAACATCGGTGACAAAAGGGGAGAAGCATCAGGTTACGGAAATCTAGGAACCGTGTATCGTTCTGTTGGTCAATATACCAAGGCTGAAGAATACCTTCAAAAAGCACTGACGATCAGGAAAGAAATTGGTGACAAAAAAGGAGAAGCATCAGATTACGGAAATCTAGGAAGTGTGTTTCAATGTGTTGGTCAATACACCAATGCTGAAGAGTACCATCAAAAATCACTAACTCTCAAGGACGAAATCGGTGATAAAGAAGGAAAAGCAGCGTGCTACGAAAATCTAGGAACTGTGTTTCACTCTGTTGGTCAATATACCAAGGCTGAAGAATACCATCAAAAAGCACTGACGATCAGAAAAGAAATTGGAAACAAAGGGGGTGTTGGATCTTCATACTTAAAGCTGGCAGAAGTTTATCAAGAATTTCATCAATATGCGAAGAGTCAAGAATTTGCGACAAAAGCACTTGAGATAAGTTACGAAATAGGGCACATTGAATTGCAGTTTGAAAGTCACCTTGCCATTGTTTTGAACACTTTAGAGTCAGGAGGAAACATAACTGAACTTGTGCTAAATCTTTATAAAAGCATTCAAAGGTGTGAAGAAATGCATTATTTTTTAAGACTGAAAGAGGAGTTCAAGATTCCTTTTTTTGATGAACGTGTGCCCGTGTACCGTCTTCTTTGTAGGCTGCTTATTCTGACAGGCAGTTATAATGAAGCCCTTTACGTTGCCGAGCTTGCACGGTCAAGAACACTGGCAGATATCCTGTCAGATAGGTACTCTGTGGAAAAAGAGGTATCAGTCAACCCACAGTCGTGGATTGGTATTGAGAATATCATGAACAAAAATGTCCTTAGTTCCTGTCTATACGTTTCTTTTTTCAGCAATAACATGTATTTTTGGATCCTTAAACCAAACAAAACCATAGTTTTTCGACAAACGAAACTCAAAGAAAGCGAAGATAAAGTGTTTGAAAATCAAACATTTGATGGCTGTCTTGATATACGTCAGGACCAATGTGAAGATCGATCATTGTTTTCATTTGTAAAGTCCCCGTCATCAAGCAAACCATCTCAGAGTGACAGTTTCATATCTTCGCGTCTTATAGAAGAAGAAGACGACGAAACGCAGGAAAATGGGCCACCAACCCTGGCTGATGGTCACAACATGATCATCGCGCCTGTAGCTGACTTGCTCCAGGAACCAGAAATCATTATCGTACCGGATCGCTTGATGTACGCAATTCCTTTTGCAGCTTTAATGGATGATAATGGAACGTATTTATCGGATACTTCCAGGATTCGCATTGTTCCTTCCTTGACGACTCTAAAGTTGATTCAGGACTGTCCAGCACACTACCATAGTAAAACCGGTGCGCTGATCGTAGGAGAGCCAGAAGTTAGTAACGTGTACTATCAAGGAAAATCTAGAAATTTAGGTCCATTGCCTTGGGCGAGAAAGGAAGCAGAGATTATTGGGCGATTGCTCGGTGTTCAACCGTTGCTTGGAAAGGATGCAACTAAGAAGAAAGTCCTGGAAAGCATGCATTCAGTAAGTCTTGTTCACTTCGCTGCTCATGGTTATGCCGAGCGTGGAGAAATAGCTCTTTCCCCTATAAGCTCCTGCGGAACTCCACGCGAAGAAGACTACTTATTGACGATGGCTGAAATTTCACAAGTTCGACTAACAGCCAAGCTGGTTGTCCTTAGCTGCTGTCATAGTGCAAGTGGTCAGATAAGGGCTGAGGGAGTTATTGGAATCGCTAGAGCATTTCTAGCATCGGGTACACGCGCCGTGCTGGCGGCACTGTGGGCTGTAGAGGATGAGGCTACCATGTGGTTTATGAATCGTTTTTACGAGCACCTTGTTCGTGGTGAAAGTGCCAGTGAATGTCTTCATCAGGCCATGAAGTCGATGAGAGAGAATCACTTTTCTGACGTCAAGCAGTGGGCGCCATTTATGCTGATTGGAGATGATGTGGCTTTCAGAGGTTTGTATTTGATATAATTTTTTGTAGCAATTTTTTCGATAAAATATGTGAAATTAACCTTCGTATTTTTTGAAATATATATTATTAATGGTTTGAGTTATACTGAGTTGCGTTAGTTTCTTTATTTATTGTATTTTTAAACCGTGTTGTTGGAAGTGAGGCAACCGAAGAGAAGACTGAATTTCATTTTCCGATTTCTATAGGCTAGAATATTTTGTAAAGCGTGGTCGAATCTCATTCTAAAGTGATAAAAAGCTAAAATGAAAATGTAGAGAACGACAGATGGAATTCCAAAGAGGATAAGAAAACAATTTAAGTCATTGATAAGAGAAGTAAGTGACAAACAAACTTTTACTAAAGGGTGCACCTGATGAAAAAAAATCGTAGGTTTTCCAGGCTCCGAGATAGTCGGGTTGGCGAAATTGAGAAAGAACACGAAAATAAAACGCCACCGCCCCGTTTGCTCAAAATTCATGCGCTCATATTTTGCACACCTTTCACCGCGTCATCCCTACTATCTGAGAGCTTAGAACAGGATATAAAAAACGCTGCATGTATTTTTTAGTGCTAAAACACATTCATCCTAAGGGAACCAGAACCAGCTCCGAGGGTATCAGTACTAATTACAGGTCGGCGAGAGTTGAAAAGCAGACGGGAAGATTCCTTGGGCACCTAATGTTGCGCAAGCAGTTGCAGGAGCATTTGATTTTGCAACTTTTATTTTTATATACAAATATTACATTTTTTATGGCAAATGAGCTAAGGGCAACTCCCTGTTCTTAATCGGGGGATTTTTGTCATCAATCGTCTCTTTTATGATGCTCGTTCCGCGGAGAAGTCACAAGATGTAATATACCCCAAGAGAAAATCTCATTCGATTCGGTTTTACAGTACGTTTCGCCTTATTTCTCTTCGTAGTCGCGATTTTGTACTAGGCCCATTGCACAGGCTGCTCGGGCTGCAATGGATGGCATGGTTGGCTTGATATCAATCTCCGGCTTTAAGATATAATCTGATCAGTATACAAACAGCAAACCGTAGGAAAGTAAAATAAACTAAAATATTCTCACTGCATATCTAATTGACCAGTGACGAGAGAATTGAGTAATTCCTCTAAATTCCATCGTGTTGAGCCTGCGCGCTGGTTGCATGATGCATTGCGTCCGTTGGTCAGAATTGCTTGGTTTTTGCCCGCCTCTTGGCTAGTTCGATGGGGTTCAGTGGAAATTACTTAGAAGTTTCGCCCCTTCCACGTCCCCAGTGGGTGTGCAGTGCGAATATCATACGAATCGCATTTAAGCTGAAAGTGACACAATACGACTCTACTGAATGTTTACCATATAAATGATTCCCTCAAAGTGTAAAGGTTTTGCTATTTGTTTGACTTTGAAAAAATCTGTGTAAGAGATATTTAGGCAAAACATTTAGCGCAACGAGCAACTGAAGCATGTTGATCGATGGCTAAAATAAGTCGTGCAAAGAATACATACGAAAGGGAACCGTCATGATTAGTTTTTTTATTTGCAGGTGCATTTGGTAAGAGCAGTTCGAAAGATGGCGAAGGAGCAACGGAAGCAAAGAACTGAGAGGAAACAAGTCGTTTAAGTTGACAACTACTGTCACAGCTATAGAAAACCTATACCTAGGATCTCAACGAAGTAGTCTTGTCGGAGACCGCTTCGTGAACAGGTGATAATTGTACATTTTAGCGCAGGCGCCATATTGATACGTTGCAGGGGAAGTTGAAGCATGGGCTTAGCGTGCAGCACAAGGAGAAGGGGGGAGGGGTAGACAGGACCAGTTAGTCGTCCTCATAGTGGAGACGTCAAAGTTGTATAGACCTTCTGAACCCATGTCTAATATATCAGGGGTTTTTTTCGTTCTAAGTGACCTCTGTTACTTGCCTATCCTGCGCTTCACGTTCGCTTCAAAAGAGCACAATTACTTACATGTCTTACAAGAACATCAGTATTACTTTAGTTTGAAGACTTTGTAATTAATGTGCTGATCTCAACGAACATGGTGAAATACCAAATATATATCTAACCTAGGAAAAGAGAGGCAAGTGTTCTCTGGAATATAGTGCCCTTTGCCTGGGCACATTGAAAACACTTTTGGGGCTCAGTATCCAGAGTGCTTCTCTCGCAGTTTTATTTTCCTGAAAATTTTATATCATGCAATTTAACGTATTACGAAAGTGAGAATTTTTGTGATTCCTCTCATCTCACATTTTTGAATCCGAAAATTTTAGGTTTCCTTTTCTCCACGAAAAATAGCCTAACCTAGGGAGTGAAATGTGAAAAATTAAANTCATACATTTTAAAGCAGGCGCCATATTGATACGTTGCAGGGGAAGGTGAAGCATGGGCTTAGCGCGCAGCACAAGGAGAAGGGGGGAGGGGTAGGCAGGACCAGTTAGTCGTCCTCATAGTGGAGACGTCAAAGTTGTATAGACCTTCTGAACCCATGTCTAATATATCAGGGGTTTTTTTCGTTCTAAGTGACCTCTGTTACTTGCCTATCCTGCGCTTCACGTTCACTTCAAAAGAGCACAATTACTTACATGCCTTACAAGAACATCAGTATTACTTTAGTTTGAAGACTTTGTAATTAATGTGCTGATCTCAACGAACATGGTGAAATACCAAATATATATCTAAGCTAGGAAAAGAGAGGCAAGTGTTCTCTGGAATATGGTGCCCTTTGCCTGGGGCACATTGAAAACACTTTTGGGGCTCAGTATCCAGAGTGCTTCTCTCGCAGTTTTATTTTCCTGAAAATTTTATATCATGAATTTAACGTATTACGAAAGTGAGAATTTTTGTGATTCCTCTCATCTCACATTTTTGAATCCGAAAATTTTAGGTTTCCTTTTCTCCACGAAAAATAGCCTAACCTAGGGAGTGAAATGTGAAAAATTAAACTTCAAAAATCGTGGAGAATTTATTAGGTAAGCTTCGAAAATTGTACAAGAATGGAATTTTTAGCTGTCCTCAAATAATATAAAACTCTAGGCAATATTTGCTTCTCTGGACAGTTGTTTTACAGAAACCCGTCGTTGGTTTCTCCTCGTTTGCGTCAATACGATACTTAGGGTGTTGGTTTTACTTGCCTAACATCATTCACTACCACAAAATGTTTCATTGATCACTGTAGTGACAGTGTTTAGCGGAAAGATCTAAAAACTTTTCTAGGCTTAAAAGGCCACTTTCGATATATTAAATTCAGCATGATGGCGAGTCTTAGAGGACACTAACAAAGGAAATGAATAAACATATTTATTCGTTTTCTTTGTTTGTGTCCTCAAAGACTAGCGAAATTACTGAATTTTAATATGTCGAGAGTGTCCTATTAGAAGACCCCCTCCCCCTTCCCCATTAGTCACTGATAAGACTTAGCAACTCAGGCGATGTACAAAATTGTATATTCTCCCCTTTTCAATTGAGCGTTTTCCAATCCTCAGCCTTGTACTGTCATAACTTCTGATCTTTTTGGTTTTTTTTTCAAACGTAAACTGACAGCATTGAGTGGGTGGGTGCTCACTAGAAGTTAGAAGTACGGTGCTATATTCTTAGTTGGTCCTCTTGCAGCATTATGAATGTGGTTTATGAAACGGACTTGAGGTCTTTAGAAGGTCAGCAAATTGTAAACTGTTTCCAGGTTTGTCATTCTAGTTTTCTTAGAAATGAGCCTACCTATCAATCATTACGGCGTCCTTGTGTAATTTGTTAGCTCATTTTCATTAGTCAGAATTTTACGCCTCTGATTAGAGCCGCTTCAGTTATATATAGGGTAGGTTAGCTGCTTTCTGAGCTACAGCACTCATCAAGTAACTTTGTTTAAGAGAAGAAGCAACTTAGTGAACAGGATTAGGTTTTTTTTTCAATAGTGCAGAAAAATCTGTTAGAAGGCGATTTAGATTTAAACCCTTTTCAATATTGTACTTAAGAACTTCCACCGGTTGGATGCCCTTACTACCTTTGAGGTACGAAAGACCGTCTCTTGCCGAACCTGCCATCCTCTCTGTGTTCATAAAAATGACAATGTCCTTTCTGGTTACAGATTCAGTGATAAAAGTGTAAACGATTATTATAATATATGAAAAGTAGCAAAAGTCTACCATAATTTTGAATACAAACATCAGTCTAGTTGTATGGCATATCTCTCCACGAGTTTCTCATAGATGTTCTGGAAGATCATAGGTGCAAATCCTGTTGGAATCCTCAGAACTGCTTGTTTCTTAGTTTTTCATTATCATAGCATCACTTGAAATAAATAATGTGGCTGAAAAGTTACTAATCTACTTTTTAGCAGGAAGCAAACTTTTTATTCCGTATTTGTTGGGCTGATGCTTTTGTATAATATTTCAGTTTTACACGAAGGATTTTTCACTTTAATCATTTGTAAATAAAGTTCGATTATCTTAACTTCCCCAATCTATTGGTGTGTTGCGTCAAGTAAAAAAAAACTTAGATATGAACATAAGAATTCTCTGTTATCATTAAAAAACTCATTTTTCCTTTACTGAGGACTGATTCTGCACTTGGCCTCGCTTTAAAGGCGAGGGTTTTTGGAAGTTGGAAAAAGCCTGTGGCGTGTTATTCATGCTTGCGCACTACAAAGGCGCCTGTTGGAACGTCTAAGGAAGACTGAAACAACCACAAGGGCGTTTAAAAAAAGTTATCAATTTGTTTCAAATTAGACTTTTCCCATGTAAAATAGTCAAATTTATCTAATTCTGCACGAAAGAGGTTTGTTAAGTGGAAAATAAAGCAGTTCCCGTGTTTATGTTAAAGAAGGCTTCACGCCATCCATGAGTGTCCATGTGATGTGTTCAATGTTACACATTGTCCGTTAACTACACCAGCTAAAGTATCCTGTTATGCTGTCGGTGATAAGCGAAGTGACTAAATTGATTCTATAGGAAAATTCATTACCTGACGAGGGAATTCCACGTTAAATTGCACGCGAAAACCGATATTTCGCGTGAAATCGGTTTTCAAGTGCAATTTAACGTGGAATTCACGAGTCAGGTAATGGATTTTCCTTGAATCGCATAATCGAATAAAAATCAGAAAAAAAAGAAAACAGCGGTAATATTGTTTGTTTTTATCTTGAGCGCGCGCTCCAGAAAGCAATTTCAAAGTCAACTGTCAGAACTGTCATTGTGTTAGCGAATAGGAAGCAAGGTCAGTCGTACATGTTTGATCCTTCGACAACTTTTTTGTACCTTGTGCTTGTTTTTACATTTGTTTTCAAACTTTTTTTACGTGTAAACAAGCTTCACACTAATCGTAAGGATAAATAGAGGTATTTCACTGAATTTACAAGCCGTTTATCTATAACATCTTTTTTCAAACTGGTCATTTGCTCGCGAAGGAACATAATTTACACCTTTTACCTCTTCGGTGGCAAAACTGAAAGAAATGAAGTGTCCAAGCGAAAGCAATGAAAGTTTAACGTTTAACGTTCAATCCGTTCGCTCTAACTGTCGGTTCACAGTTAGAGGACCTAACAAAGCTATTACATGAACAATTCGG
Source organism: Porites evermanni (assembly GCA_942486025.1). NCBI lineage: Eukaryota > Metazoa > Cnidaria > Anthozoa > Scleractinia > Poritidae > Porites > Porites evermanni. The sequence continues at coordinate 51,225 of CALNXI010002540.1, read as the reverse complement.
CGTAACCGTGGTTTGCGTGTGCCAAACTATACTAAGAGAGAACGCGCACTTAAACGTACGCATTCGCACGTTGACGGATTATTTACGCGTTGTCCTACAGCCCCTTCCATTTGCATTTTACTGGAGACACAGGGGATTTTGGAGGACAACACAGTCATTCTTATTGCACGATGGAGTTCATCTGAACCAACGTGGACAGTTTAAACTTTATCGCAGTTTGAGGGGGGCTTTGATCCAATCACTTAAAGTGTTTAATGATGTACAAAGTTAGAGTCTTAGATCTGTACTATAGCTCATTATTTCCTCTTTATTGGACATACTGCCAAGTTAAATATTCTTTTTGCGTTGGTACTTGGTAGTGTAATTCGCCATTGTACTCACAACGTATTGTTTGTCCTTGAGCCTTGTTTGGCCGGTCACGGTCGATTTTATGCTTTGTCTCCAAATGAGTGGGCCGCCTGTGTTGCGTGCCATAGCACTCGGAGTCCCAAGCTATTTGTATGTATTTGAGGATACGAGCGTACGATCTAATGACAATTCTTAATTTTAATACCGCATTTATTTGACCTGTGGCAGTTATTGCGATACAACTACAGATTACGAGTTACACGAGAACATTAATACGTTTGGATAAATTAACACTCTCTATTCTTTACAAGTATGCCTCCACGAAGTAAGCGTCCGAGACGTTCTGGCCCTTCTGCCTCTACAGTAAACAGCATGGCAACCAGTACCGCTAGCACGTCGAGCAGCTTGTCAAATAGTACCTCTAATCAACAAGACGGCACGATGCAAGTACATGTTACAGCGCTGTCCAGTGCCCTTTCTCTGGCTGTCCAAAAGGCCGTCCAGGACGCGCTACGACCACCACCGTCAGTAACAACGTCAACTAACGCAGCATCAACGTCGACCGTGGTGTCCGCCCACGTGCCTACTACAGCCTCGATAGTCCAGGATTCTGTTGTGCAAGCGACGCAAGCTATTGCCGGGACTTCTGGAGGTAATATTGTATCACCTAACGTGCAGAGTATGCCAACCACACCCCTTTTTTCAAGCGTCGCCATCCCCCTTGGAAGTGCAGTTAGCGACAAAATAAAATCCAAAATTTGGGCTAACGAATTTGTACACCTTGGAGCAATGCTCCAAACCGCGGTTCCACAAGAGCGTTTTGCTCTTGGGCTTTCGGCTACAGGCAATGGCAATAAGCCGCAGATTACATTAGAGCCAGCTAGCGCCCCACGTAAATTGAATAGTATTCAGCAGTGGGTCACGGCGTTCCACACGTTTATGGCCATTTATTGCCAGAAGTTCGCGGGGGACACGGCCGCTTTGCTAAAATATTGTGAGACCGTTCGTGCCATTGCAAACAAAAACGGAAACTGGGCTTACTATGATGAGCAATTTAGATATTTGCGCCAGTCCGCCCCCGATAGGTACCCTTGGGAGGAAGTCCAGTGAGAGTTATGGCTCGAAGCCACTTCAGTTAACTTGCCTTTTCGTCCCCAGAGAGGTAACTTTCCCGCCGGGCGAGTCGGAAAATCACGACAAATCCCTCTCGTTAAAGGAACATGCTTTAACTTTAATAACGGGAGGTTCTGTTCCGGATGTTCCTTTACCCACATCTGCTCCCGATGTGGAGGTAAGCACGCAGCCAGAAATTGTTCAGAGGGAGGGGAGCCACCAACCTCGAGCATTAAGCCTAGTGGAACAACAGCGGCTAGCGCGTCTACTAGAGAGCAATCCAGTCAGCCCCGTAAGAATTGACCGTCTCAATTCAGTTAAGCGTGATTACGACCCCTTATTAAAAAACTTTTTGATACAAGGCTTCTCATAAGGGTTTCATATTCATTACTCTAATTTAAGATCAAGCTTCGAATCTCCAAATTTGCTTAGTGCCAACGATCAACCAAACATCGTAACGGATTTGTAGTTTAGTTCAAAACAAGGAAGAACCCCCGGATCACTTTAAAAAACGCTTTTTTTTGTTTTTAACTCTTCAAAAGGTGACAATGATTTTGAAAACATTTTTAAAATGACACTGTAGAAAACCTTTTTTGCTGTGGTTGTGTTACGTAGATGCAAAACAATATCGCTTAGCCTCGTTCAAACTAAAAACCTCGCTTTGTTAACCAATCAGAATGCGAGATTTTACTCAATTATGCGATTCAAGGATTAATTGTTGTTTTAGGGTCCACAGCCGTGCGCCTTTTGCTGGTCTTTCTCATCTTTCTCACCCTCATCACAAAAGAAACAAAGGAAACAAACAATAGAGTTCTTCTGGCTGCTTCATTGTTTGGTTGTATTGTTTCTTTCGTTGTACGTAACCTGTGCCTCAGTACTTGCAGAAGGAACCGTTTTTAGAGGTGATACCCTTATCCCTATAACCCTTTGTCTCACGTCCGTATTGCAGAGAAAACCACGACTCTGTCCGTATTTTATCATCATAATGCTTGCACAGTACGACAAGATCCGATAGCTCCTAAGTGTCGGTAGTCCAAGCCAATTCTACTCCGATCGAGACTTGGTGAATATCAGTGACATGGTGGACATGGCGTTTTTGTTTCTCGGAAATCAGGGAAATTCCGGGATTGCTTCAATTTCAGTTTTATCACACTAGTTAAGAGACACGAAAGACTTTGAGGTTAGAAGTTTAGTTTATGCTGCTTTCAGTCGTCATTGACTCACCAGAAACATAACGAGTACATAACTTGAGAGAGCAGGAAAAATACTTAAAGCACTGAGCGCTACAGACTTGAGGTAGGTATTTTCATTCAGCCATCTTTTCTGTGTGGCTTACGTTACTTGTTCAGGGACGAGCTCGCATACAATTATTTTACAAATGATATGAGCTAATAGATTAATTGCTGGTGTAAACAGTTAAGAAGTCATTACCAGCGAGAACGATAACACTCTTTTGTAATTTGAAATTCATGAAAAGTTCAAGATTGTTTTCACGCTTCATAAGACACCAGTCTAGAGGTACGACAGGCTTTGATTCAGGAGTTACCATGGAGTTACCATTTGAACACCAGAGAGATCTATTGAGACATTGTAAGAGAATTTCATTTCCTTGTGTGATTCGTGTTTGGGCAGAACTATTCGATCCGATCATAGCTATGTGTCGGTAATCCAAGCCAATTGGGGCTGCGACAAGATTTTGTGAATGACACCCAGCTATCAGTGACATCTTTGTAGAGAAAGCGATTTTGTCTCTCCCAATTTAGGGAAAGTCCCGGACTTTTTTGAATAATATGTCACAAACAAACTTAATTTTAGTTTTTTAACAATGGATGTATGAGAGGATGGTAGTTCTTTTTACTTTCTTGAAAAGCGAAACGGTATGAACTTTCGTTCGTTTTGCGTCCTTAAAATTAGCGAAATGACTCTTTTCCAACCAAAGTTTTTGCTAAGATTGTTTTGACTAGTTTGAGACAAATAATGTTGACCCGCCTAATTTAAACTGGCTAACTTGGTTTTCAGTGAGGTGGATACAATCTTCAAAACATCATTTATAAAAGAAACCAGCCGAGTAAAGTAATAATACTGCTAAGCTGCATGTTGATATGTCCTCATTCATATCTGTCAGTGGATCATGCAGTTTTTTTTAAATACCTAGGTATCGTTCAGGAGAGATATCAGAAAGAAAAAGAGAATTTTTTATGCAGATACCTACAGTTTTAAAACCCGGAACTTGGAGAAACCGTCGGTAGATTATATTATACAGATATATGTTGCAGATGCTAATAGAATGACTCGTTTTAAACTATTCGGTAGTCGGTTCCTTATCTCCGCCCCCCCCCCCCCATCCCCGAATGGACACATTATATAAGGTATTAATATTAGACATTTTGGAATCGGTTCTAACTATTCGGCATCCGGGTTTGAATTTGTTTTGATAAAAGCTTTTGTTTCTTGGACTGCAGGGAAAGTCCCCAATTAGCGGCTTCGAGGTAAGCCATAAAGTTAAGTAAGTTTGGTTAATAAAAAATAAACTCATCTTAGTTTGCCTTTTTCTATTTCATACAGTAAAAACCCGCATAAAAGAACACCCATTTTCGGGGTTCAAGCTGATTGGGTTCTTATATATCGGGTATTTTAGGTGAAATCAACCTGAAAGTGTTCTTAAGTGTTCTTAATTTTTTACTTCTAAAAAAATGTAAGGGATTTAATAACTATGATGAAATACATAACTTTGAGAGAAAATTAAACTTGAGACACACAACATCATAGTGCAATACCACAGTAAAGCTACAGACACTGTTCTATTAAACTGAAAAGGGAATATTTTTTACATATAAGAACAATTTTCAATTTTCAGGCTGAATGTGTTCTTATATATATGCTCCTTTTTTTTTTTTACCAAATTTCAGCCTGGGTGTTCTTAATCCACATGTTCTTGTATGCGGGTTTTTACTGTAAATCTTACTTGAGATTTTAATTTTCGCACTAAGTTTCCTAGATTGCTAGTTTGTATAAGAGACTCATAAAACTCGACCTCGATTGGCAGGGACCGTTTGTCGTGTGATTTCAAAAGTTCGAAGCAACTGGGCTGGTAAGAAAAAAACCTCACGTCTATTTCATGCATGTTATAATTAATAGACCACATTCGATATATCAAAATTCTAACAGAGTCCGAGGGTTTGGGGTCAAAATTGCAAATTTTGCACGACTCCATTGTTTCGCAATTCCCAGAAGAGACTAAAGCACAAAGAGTCATGTAAGAATTTTAATACGTCGAACGTGAGTTACTGAACAGAGTATTCCTCTCTTGGTATCATTACCATACGAGGCTTTGATTTCTGATTTTTAAATGCGGGAGTCCTAATTAAAAGCTTTATGGTACTTCACTGTACTTATAGAGATAAATTTCCTGGTTAGCTCCTGGTAGTGTAGCATACATATTATTTCACAAACATGAATCATTTCCATTTTTTTTCTAATGTTTGTATTGGAGCATGTTAATTGTCTTCACTTTCTTGGAAAGCAAAACAGTTCCAAACGTCATTCGTTTTGCATGGTTTGTATTGGTGTAATTAGGTTTTCAGAGCTGAAGTGTTACAATACATCTTGGCACCGCAACATTCAATTGCTGAGTTCGTTTATCTTTCAGAGCGAAACAGCCGTTGAAGGTTTCATAGCCAGTCAGGCGCCACAAACAAGGAAGGTGAGTAGTTTGACTTCCCCTTAATACCAAGAAAAATTCCTCATATTCACTTGCGGTAACTAAATCCCCTAGATTTCTATTTTCATGCGTGCTCTCAACTATCTTAAAAGAGATTTCAGATTCAGACCAGTAACAAATTTTTAAATTCATAACTGGCTCAGAGGTTGAGGAGAGCAAAAGGAAATATGTCGCATCTAGATTCAATGATGGACAATTCAAATATGAATTTTCATAACTGGAAACTGCCTGTTAAGGGAAAATCCCGGGTTTTTAAGCCGTAGCACAGTAGTCGCGAAGGCGCAACAGAATAGGTTAGGTAGTAAAGGAAAGCCTGTTTGGTAAATTTGGAGCTACCCTAAAAACTATGTTTGTCTATACTTTCATTATAGGATTTTAGTGGACGTTTTTCATAAACAGAACAATAATAATCGTTATATCTTGGTAATAAAATTTAAAAAACTCAACCTCCCAAAATCGTTGGTAAGCAAGGTAAAAAAAAAAAGAAGAAACGAAAAATTCCCAATATTCGCTTGCGGTCAAGAATCCCCGCGTTTTCTGTTTTCTTACGCGCGCTCGACGATCTTAAAAGAGAAAATATAGAATATGGAAACAGGCTAGCCTTTCCTAAGTTTAAGAGATTTCTAGGCAATATTTGCTCTTCCAACAAATTTTACAGATAAAAGTCGTTGGGTGTCCCTGGTATGAAAGTCCAAACGATATAAAAATTCACCAGTAGGCTTGCTTCCTCGCGACACGTCATTCATGTTATATCAAGGGCTAGGGTGTTTCTTTCGGGGAATCATTATCACACGAGGCTTTGTTTCTTAGAATGCAGGGACAGTCCCAGAGTTTTCAGTTTCCACTTTCCTTTCGGTACTTTTGCCGAGAGAAATTTTTTGGTGAGTACGTTGATCTAGCCATTTATACTTCCTAGTTTAAGATTCGAATATTCAGTTTCCGTCCTTGACATGTCATGTCAGAGATGCTTGTTTCTCTCTTCTTCTCAGAAAGGGAAACGATAACTTGTTGATGATCAGGGGCAGGACAAATTAAAATACGTTCGTTGCGATTCCTAAATATTGGGAGGCTCTTCATCAACAAAAGATTTTGGGAACTTCATTCCCTTGATTCAGCTTGATCGAAAGTTCAGTGGTTACCGTCTTGCCACCGTCCAAATCAGATATCACCTTGTTTTCGTTTCATAGCGATATTTTTAACATGAAGTGTCGGGAAGGTACAGATATTCTCCCTAAAAGTTTTTAATCTTTTTAACAATTCATCCATTTTGCAAGTTGAGCAACAAAAATTGACGGGTTTTTCCCCTTTGTGTGGCGGCATGCGCCGAGTCTTTTATTTTCCCCGTTAAAAGCGTGTCAACGAAATAGCTCGCCGTCCACACGTAGCAACGGGGACTTCTTGATTTTATCTTCCAGAGCAAAACACCCTTTGAAGATCTGATAGCACGCCAGACGCGACTGACAAACTTCGCCCGGCGCAGGTAAGTATAGCTTGACTTGTTTTATGACTAGTTTAGGAATGGGATATATATATATATATATATTATATATATATATTTTTGTGACATAAAAAGGCAAAAACTGCATTGTGCTTGAAGGGGAGCTTCCTTTTTTGTTTTATTAAGGGATATTTTGTTTAAGATGTCTCAAAGTAAATATAAAAAAATGCACGCTTAGACTAATTAAAGTGTCAAGTTTGGTGTCCACTGAATTGGATATAACCTTGCTTTATTTTATAAAGTGATGTCTGTAATTTAAGACGCCGGTAAGGTAAAAACTTTACTTACTCTGACTCAAAGTTTTGAATCTTTTAAGTTCATCTATTTTACAGGTTCAGCGACAAAAAATTTATTGTCTGTAATTGCATGATGATTCAATCTTTTGTCTTTCTTTTACTATTTTGTGGAAATATTCGCCGAGATCTCTTAAATTCCGCTTCACAGGTTGAGCGACAACTAGCGACATGCTTTTTCTTTAGCTTCAGTTACATTTATGTAGCTTTTCTCTTCCGCGGAGGGATGTGAGTTTGTAATTTTCCCTGTTAAAAGTGTCAACGAAATAGCTCTGTATCCATGCAGGGGACTTTTTGATTCTATCTTCCAGAGCAAACAGACGTTAAAGGTTTGATAGCAGGTCAGACGCGACAAACTTAGCTGAAGGTAAGTAGTTTGACTTATCATTTACTTGGTTAGGAAAGAAGAAATATAATTCTGAAATAAAAGGGCAAAAACTACATTATTAGTTGAAGAGGAGTTTCATTTTTGAACTCTTTTGAAAAAATAGCTCATATGTCAGTGGTTTGGGCATATGTATCTTTGTGGCTTCGTATGTTCGGGTGTTTATTGCAGGGGCCAATAAGGTTGAAGGTACTATGAGTTGTTGCGTAAGAACCAACCAGATTTTGGGATCTAACAGTTGATGATATTGCTTAAGGTCAAACAAGGGTGCTAAGAGACCGCCATTTTGATTCTTTCCAATTTTTACGTCTATTATTACTGCTAAAGGTGTTTAGAAGCATAGCATTGAAATATCTTCATGATTCAAACGACGCATTGTGTTATTGACTTTTTAGTCGAGCTGATGTTAAATTCAAGCAATTTTTTTAGGAAACACGCTCAGATTCGAGACAGCTTTGTTGTGTAGTTTTCATCGCATCGATTGAAAATTTTAGTTGAGTTTACCTGGTGTATTAACAACCGCCCAACTCCACATCATGGCAAATGCGAGGTAATGTTACTTGAACAGACAAACTTCACCACCCGAATGAAGACTTAAAGGTCCTTGACCAGAAGAACATTCCCTCCCAAGTTTATACGCAGACACGAAAAAAGATCGGTACAGTGTTTTTGTCATACAAACGTGATGTTGTCTCGAAGTCATTTCCTGTTTTACTCATGCTCGTTCGGGAGCCCCTCGAACTAAGTTCACACGAATCCTGCCGGGCTAAACCCCCATGCCAACAGGGAGCTTAAAAAATCACGACAACGCATTTATTTGATGTCCACTACTGCGACGTGAAGCCTTCAAATGCAACGTTCTACGGGGAGGTGAACAAATTTCTTTTTGAAACTGGATAAGGTCCTTAAGAATTCAACTCCAGGAAAATCCTCTCAATTGAAAAAGACGCAAATTCATTTTTAGCGACCTTTTTTAATACCGTCGTCGTCGCGTTGCTAAAGCTCCTTAATATTTGCTTCAAAGCGAATTGTGTGTGGTTGTTTACCGTTTTGATTCCCTCATCTTTAGCTATACTATTGTACAGTTTTGACCTACGGTAGGTGAAAGTCTTTTGGCCAGTGACCAGCCTATACCGAGGGAACGTAAGGTCATTATTCTGTCTAGTGTCTCTTTGGTTTGTTTTTGCACGATATTGAAAGTGTCCGTGAAGGTAACCAGGTGTTAGGTGTAAGGACCATCACTAGGTCGTTAAAAAGCAGTCTATCCCTTACGTTAAGCCGTTTAAGGGACTTCAGGGCTTCTGAGACGTGATCGTACTTTCTTAAACCAGCTGCGATTCTACAGGCATAGTTCTGAACTAGCTGAAGTTCTCTAACGTTCTTCTTGCTCGTTCTTCTTGCTCCATACCGTCGAACAATAAAATAACTTGCTGAAGACGAAAGCATTTAAATCCAGTCATGCGTACCAAGCGTTTTTCGAGCACATTTCTGCCATCTATGTGCAGGCGTTAGCAGTTTTTGTGTAAAGTTTAATTCATCTAAAGTATAATTTTTATAAATTAGAATTCTAAAGTATAATTTTGTAGATTTTGTTTTTTAATTCAGTACGTTTTCATATTTTAAGTTTTGTATCATTTGTATTTGTAAATTCATGCAATTTAGCCTTGGGGGGCTGCCATATGATTTGAATTAAATCTATCTATCTATCTATCTATCTATCTATCTATCTATCTATCTATCTATCTATCTATCTATCTATCTATCTATCTATCTGTCGATCTATCTATCTATCTATCTATCTATCTATCTGTCGATCTATCTATCTATCTATCTATCTATCTATCTATCTATCTATGTAAGATAGATCAATGTTTTTTTTTCTCTAAGAGATACTTTATCCTATTAACTCTCGTTGGTTTAAACATACAGTCAGAGGCAGTTTTAGTGATATGTTTGTTAACGTTAAGGTGACAATCTATATACACTCCCAGGTCCTTTGCAACCGTTACAGGCTTGATTTGAGTTCCCAGCATTGTCGCACTTGGCAAGGGGGTACGTAATGTCCTCATGAGTTGTGGGACGCCTACATAAAGGAGCTTTGCTTGGTCAGGGTTAATGACCAGCGAATCGGCCAAATCGATATTTCTTTAAGATCTTCGTTTACTGCAGAGATAACGTCGTTAAGTTCGATGGCGGGGAATCCAAGGAAGAGTTTGGTGTAATCCACATAGCCGAGTGGTTCGCATTGTTTTGGAACTCGAAAGAGGTCGTTTACACACAATGTAAACAACACCGGGCCCATGATGGATCCTTGCGGCTCCCCAACCGTAAGGGGTAAGGGATCAGATACAGTATTCTGAAATTTAACGTCTTGTTGACGTTGCGATAAATAGCTTTCGAACCAGGCAGTCAGATACACTAGCTTTGCGAAGTTTACGTAACATTAAATCGTGTCGAATGCTATCAAAAGCTTTGGACATGACCAAAAGAACAATATCTATTTCCACTTTGCAGGTAACGAATGACATTGTTTGAATCGAGGAAATTGGTAAACTGCAAGTGAGCCGCTCTTTCGTATACTTTAGATAAAATAGGCAGTAGTGATGTTGGCCTCGTGTTAGCAGGCTCTTTACTGTCCGCGGACTTAAGAGTTAGAACGATTTCTGCTTTCTTCTATGGAAGTGGAAAAGTACTCAAAGTAAAGGAATTGTTGATAAGACTAGTTATAATGGGAGCGATAACTGGTGAGCTGTCTTTCAGGATTTTGGCGTTAACTTATCACAACCGGTAGCTTTATTTGAAGGTAGACTCTTAAAAATCTTATGCACATCGCGTGTGGTAATGGGTTGAAATGCAAATAAGGGAGTATTGTTTGGACAGGAGTTACGATCAGGACTCGCACGGATCAAATCCCTCTGTGTCATAAATGTTAAAATTGTGTTCCTCGGCAAGCTTTGTAGATTTCAAAGCTGTCATTGTACCTACATTTGCATAAAATTCACTGAATTTGTTTGCTAGGAGAAGCGGATTTTCGACAGTGGCTAATGGAGTATACTTCCTTGAAATGTATCTATTGAGAATTTTCCAAATCAAATTGGTATTACCATTCGATTTTAGAATTTCAGCGCCAACATGCTCTTTTTCGGCAAGCCTGATTTCACGTTTAACTTCCTGACGAAAATGGCGATACGTATTCCAGTGTAATTTGTCGTTGGTCTTTATAGCCCTTTTGTGTCACATATCACGCGTGTTCATTAATCCTTTGATCTCCGTTGTCACAAATGGATTAGGTCTTGAATGAATCTTAATTTGTTTGATGGGAACATGATTGTCCAAAACATATTGGGAAGGGCAGTTAAAGGCATGTATTTGGTCGTCAGGATCGTAAAAAATTAACTATATGGAAAGGAACGTTACCCAGATCCTCAATAAAACTATCATGGTCATAGTTTTTATAACTTCTCGTGGTCATAAACGAAATTCTTGGTCTAGGTGTCTTTAATTTGAGTGTTAAGCTCACTAAACTGTGATCACTGATTGCAGACTGTATCACATCACAAGCATGAATGATATATTCGTTGTCCAAGCAACGTCTATAAGTGACTTGGACTTTTCAGTCACTCTTTTTGCGGTTTTGACGAGTTGTAATTGACCAAAAGTCGAACAAAAATCGCTCAGTGCATGACCGTCAAGATCACCTCCAATAAGATTACAGTCAAGATCTCCAAGTATTATCACGTTTAAGCCATGTAGCAAAGAGTGTACAAATGTTTCGCTTAAGTTTTCGTAGAAATCGATGGGAGCATCCAATGGCCTGTAAACTGTACAGAGAAGAAAAGATTTAAATTTCTTACACTGCACTTTCAACTGTAGTTGTTGAAAATTGCTTTCAGATACTGAGGACCATTTTTCAATAACACAGGCCTTGTAAATGTCTTTAACATAGACGAGTACTCCACCGCCTCTCATGTGTGGCCCTCGATCTAGCCTAAAGGTCGTATATCCCGGAATAAGAATATCCGCGTCGCATACTGTACGGTCCAGCCACGACTCAGAGACTGTAAAGATATCGAAGTTGTTACTGGTAACTGTCTGTTTAAGAAGATAGAAATTTTCGCGCGACGCCACAGAGCAAACGTTGAGGTAGGCGACGGACATGAGATGTTTTCGATTCTTTCTTTCTTCACATTGATTTATATACATGTTTTCGTTTCTTTCTTGCTTTTGAGCTGGGCCGGGATTCAACTCTATATCGCCTCCTAAAAGCGATAAAGTCGTGAAGCTTGGGCGAATGCCGTAATGGTAGCGGCGCCATCTTGTGAAGTGAATGTGAAGTTGACGGTCAAAACTCGCCGAACACGAAATACTCCTTATTGCCGGTTCCTTGATAACAGATAAGCTGAAAATTGTGCGAGTGACATTGAGGTTATGATATCCGTTGACTGGATTCCATTTCTGGTTGAAAATGCCAGCTAAAAATATCTAAAACAGCGGAGTCCAAAATCGCATGGCCATTTCAAAGTGGCACGTCAAGGGTACTTTTGTGACCTTGTTATGTAACAAACCTTCTTGGAGCTGCCTTAAATACTATTTATCTGATGTCTTAGGGGAACTGCTGGTGTCTCAAAAGTTTTAGGTGACTTTTTCGTAGCACCCGAAACTGTTAACTACTCTATGGGTTCGGTCGAAATTCGAGGACATAGAGTAGCCATACTTCATTGGAGGATTCTAGTGAACGTTTTTCTTGTACAAAAAGTTTAGAGAGACCTTTTTTCATAATAATCGTAATATCTTGGTAATTAAAGTTGAAGAACTTAACCTCCGAAAATCGTTGGTAAGTTAGTAAAAAAACCTCCGAATATTCGCTGGCGGTCAATGATCCCGGGGTTTTTGTTTTCCGTACGTGCGTTGGATGACTTTAAAAGAGAAAATAAAGGGTCTGTGAACAGGCTAGCCTCGGCTCCAACTTTAGGGGATTTCTAGGCAATATTTGCTCCTTCTAACAAATTTGATAGAGAAGAGGCGTGTGGTTCCCCTTAGTATGAAAGTTTCAAACAATATAAAAAAATTCATCGGTAGGTCCGCTGCCTCGCGAGACGTCATGCATGTTATGTTAAGGGCTAGGGTGTTTCTTTCGGGGAATCATTACCACACGAGGCTTTATTTCTTAGAATGCAGAGACAGTCCCAGAGTTTTCAATTTTCAGTTTCCTTTCTGTACTTCTGGTGAGACAGATTTTTGGTGAGTACGTTGATCTAGGCATTTATCCTTCCATGTTTAAGATTCAAATATTTAGTTTCCGTTCTTGACATGTCAGTCAACTAGGAAATTAGAAGAGAGATTTGCTTGTTTCTCTCCTCCCTCTCGGAAAGCGAAACGATTTCTTGTTGATGATCGGGGACAGGACAAATTAAGATTTCTTGCGTTGCAATTCCTAAATATTGGCAGACTCTTCACCAACAAAAGATTTTGAGAACTTTCCCTTGATTGCAAGGACAGTGGTTGCCTTAAAGCATTGCCAGCTTAATTCAAACTATTTAGTTGTGCGTCCACCAAGTTATATATAACCTTGTTTTTTCATAGCGATATTTTTGACATGATGTGTCAGGAAGGTACAGATAAATGTTAGTTATTCTCACTGAAAGTTTTGAATCTTTTAAGTTCATCCATTTTACAGACTTTACAGGTTGAGGAACAAAAATTGACGGGTTTTTTCCCTCTGTTTAAATTTTGTGTTTGCATCATTTTGTTTACTTTTTGTGCATTTGGTTGATTCTTTTCATGACCAAAGGCGCGTTTTGTGGTGAGAACTTTGGTCTCTCGTGGCAGCTTAGCCTACATGTTAGTTAGCACTAAGTGTACGTAAATCGCTTTCCGTGTTACCTGCATTTGAAATACTATTATGGGAGCAAGATGTATTTGTATTTCTTGCATTCGCCAAGGTCTTATACATTGAAAGTTCCGCTTCGCAAGTTGAGCGGCAGCGAGCGACATGTATTGTCTTTCGTTTCCGTTATATTTATGTAGCTTTCTTTACAGTGGCGATATGCGAGTCTTTAATTTTCCCTGTTAAAAAAGCGTCAACGAAATTATTGCCTGTTCCTTCTTCGCATCCAAAGCCTTCTATCACGGGATCCATGCAATGTTGAAATCCATGTTGATGCATGCAAGAGTGTCATGTCTGCGTTACAACTTTAAGCTTTCAACATGATGTAGGAACATGTTCAGTCGGCTAATCAAGCAAAGGGAAACGCTAGCCTATTGCTTCAAGCGTACATACACTCGCTTGTTAGTCCAATTTTTGCAAGACACACAGCAACTTGTAAGGCCACAGAAACAGCAGATTCGTTTATAAGAATTAGGGACTATAAAGGCGTCTGTAACGTACGGCAATGCGTGTTTTATTTCAGAGATCGAGAAATAAGCCAGAAAACACTTGTTAAGGCTACACAACTTTAATATGAACACTAGCTGAATTCGCCAGCAACATTTAGAATATGACCGTTTTTTCACAAAATATATGTTTGTAAAAAAGCTGTCCTTTTACAAATATATATTAGTGTAAAAAACAGCTTTCTTACGGTACCGTTTTTTGCTGCTTTTTTACAAGTTACCTGGTTGTAAAAATACTGCTTTTTTACAAAAATATATTTTTGTAAGAAAGCAGCTTTGTTATGTAAAAAAGCTGCTTTTTTATGTAAAAAACCTGTTTTTTTTACAAAAGATATTTTTGTAAGAAAGCGGTTTTTTTATGTAAAAAAGCTGTTTTTTTGCAAAAATAAATTTTGTAAAAAAGCAGCTTATTTATGTTATTCACTGAACGCTTATTTAACTCGGTATACAGCAAATAAAGCCAATTAAAGGCAAATAAAGGCAACTTAATAATTGCTTATTAAAGTTTGCCATTTCCTTTTGCTTTCATGCTCTCAGCACTGGATAAATTATAACTCCATTTCTAGTATAAATTCTTCAGCAAAAATCAACGACAGCAATTGTTAGGCAATTTCCTGTATTACGTTGCGCCAGATTTCTATCAGGGGATTCATGCTATGTCGAAATCCATGTGGCTGCATGCAAGAGTTTCATGTCTACGTTACAACGTGGGAACATGTTCATTCGACGGCTAATCAAGCAAAAGAAAACGCTCGCCTACAAACGCACAAACCCTTGCTTGTTAGTCTAATTTTTGCAACACACAAAGCAACTTGTAAGGTCATAAAAACAGCAACCGATTCGTTTATAAGAATTAGGGACTATAAAGGCGTCTGTAACGTACGGCTATGTGTGTTTTATTTTAGAGATCGAGAAGTAAGCCAGAAAACACTTGAAAAAGCCAAAAAACTTTAATATGAACACTAGCTGAATTCGCCAGCAACATTTAGAGTATGACCGTTTTTTTACAAAATATATTTTTGTAAAAAAGCTGTCCTTTTACAACTATATATCAGTGTAAAAAAACAGCTTTCTTACGGTACCGTTTTTTTACATAACATATATATATATATTGTTTCTCACATAAAAAGGAAAAAACTGCATTGTGCTTGAATGGGAGCTTCTTTTATTTGTTTTGTTAAGGGATATTTTGTTGAAGATGTCTATGTAGAGAGAATTTGTTATTTCTTGAGTAACCTGGAAAGTATAAACTTGACGAAAATGGATGACAAAAAGGGGAATGTTTGTAAACGAGTTGGCAGATTCGTCTATTCTAAAAAATAAAGCAAGTGTATGCATCTGTGTCAGTCATTGACTAGTGTAGGAAATAGATAATTATATATTTTTCTGACATAAAAAAGCCAACACTGCATTATTGTTTGAAGGGGAGCTACATTTTTTGTTTCGTTAAGGGTTATTTTCTTTTTAAATGTGTAAAAGCAAATAATTATGGATAAGATGATGGGAGTAGTATTTGTAGACTTTATTAATTTGTTATTTCTTCAATAACCTGGAAATAATGGCCAACAAAAAGAGAAACATTTGTCAAAGAGTGGCAGATTCATTTCTTCTTAAAAGTAAAGCGAGTGTACATGTACGAATCTGTATCAGTAAACTGACTCACTTTCGACCAGGGTAAGTAAGGTTGGTTTGCTATGATTTGAGTGTGATATGAAAACTGGCTTTTTGAAATAATATATAGATTTAGCCAAGCCTAAAAGCAAAGCGTCCGTTTGAATAATTGGATATAGCTCCTTCATTTATAAGCCCTACTAAACCCCGTTACGAAGATGCGGAAGTTTACGGTAGTTGAACTTTGAGCTATATGGCATTTTCTTAGAATACAGGGATATTCCCGGATTTTTTAATTTTCACTTGGTGAGACAGATTTCTTGGTGAGTACGTTGATCTAGGACTTCATACTTTCTAGTTTAACTTTCGAAATTTCAGTTTCCGTCCTTGAGATGTCGACAGCAAAGAATATGTATTTTCAAGTGAGTTGTTTAGTTCTCCCTTCCTTCTTGAAAAGCTAAAAAAGATTTATTGTTGTGAACCAGGGACAGGACAGTACAAGATTTCGTTCGTTGCGATTCGTGAATATAGGCAGAATCTTCACCAAAGAAAAATTTTTGGTAATTTTTTTCCTTAATACATCGACGATGGATACTTCAAAACATTGCACGCTCAGACTAATTTAAAGTGTTTAGGTTGGTGTCCACTGAATTGGATATGGCCTCATTTTCTTTTTGAGCGATACTTATAGCATAAGGCACCGGGAAGGCACAAATTTCATTTACTCTGTCTAAGAGTAGAGGTTTGTATCTTTTAAGTTCATCCATTTTATAGGTTGAGCGACAAAAAACTTTCTATTCTGTAATTTTATTCATGCATCGTTTTGTTCACCGTCTATGCGGGTGGTTGATTCTTTTCGGGACAAAAGTTGGTTTGCTTGGTGTGGACCTTGATCTTACTGTTGGAAAACACAACTTTTAAAAGTTAGAGGTTAGGTTAACGAAAAAAAAAAACAATATTTTTGCCCAAATTCGTTCAATAATTGATTATTTCCGAGCAAAGCGACTTTATAATTTTGTCGCGCGAGGATCGCAAGCGGAGTGCGATTTATATCTCTATCGGTTTGGTATCCGGAGTTACCTAGCAACGATGTAGCGACTAAGCTACAATTGACGTCATTCAGGCTGACTCGCGGTGAATTTTTTCGGTTTCCACTGTTTTCGCCCCCGTTTTGGCGATCAAGAAATGATCCTGGCTAGAAATATTGACTGCAAAAGTATTTTACAGAAAACATTGAAGTAGTTGGGGCCAGCAGCTTCAAAATAAAAGCGAATATCGAGAAACAACTGTAGATACAAGAGCAATTTTCAGCTAGTCCGTCTCAATTCGAATGCGAATAGGCAAGTTTCGAATTAATTAAAATTCATTATTGGTTCAGGGGCAGCAAGGAGGAAAAAGAAAAAAAATCACACTGAGATTAAAGGATGAATAATTTAATTCTTTTGTTATACTCCCGCAGCCTCAAAGTCAAGTTTGAATTTTGATAGTTTGAACACGCCGGGTCAGCTGTCATCAAAAAGTGATCTCTTTCAAACTAGTTTTTCAATTTTCAACGGTTTGAGCTGAGACTTTGCACGATAATAGAACTTTGTTTTCCCAACAATCGTATGTTTTTGGATTTTTTATTTTAACGGTTTTTGGCGCGAAACTGACGTCATAAGATTGACAGCAAAATATAAGTTTCAACTTATGCCATAACAGGTTAGCAAGTTTGAAAGAGTACTCAGAGAAGAACTTGAATGTGAAAAAAGTTTTTGAAAACCTCATTTTGTTAAGAAGATATGACATTCTAAAGATCACCAAATTTCTAAAAATAGTAGCAAAATGGCGGAAAATACGAAATTCACAGCTCAATAACTTTTCAACCAATTAAGCTTTACAAAAACTTTTTTCACATTTGAGCTCATCTCTGTAAGTTCTTTTAAAAGTTCCAGTTTTTTACGCCATAAGTCGAAAACTATTTTTTGCTGTCAATCTTATGACGTCATTTTCGCGCCAAAAACCGTTAAAATAAAAAATCCAAAAACATACGATTGTTGGGAATGCAAAGTTCTATTATCGTGCAAAGTCTCAGCTCAAACGGTTAAAAATTAAAAAACTAGTTTGAAAGAGACTACTTTTTGATGACAGCTGACCCGGGGTGGAAACTGAACTGTAAACTGAAAGTCCCGGGTTTTTAAGGGTCCTCAACTTAAGCACAACAGACGCGAAGGCGCGACACCAATCAAGGTAGGTAGTCTGATTATGGTAATGATTCCAAAATTAATGAGCAACATACATACTTCCACGACTATTGCATTTCAGTATGAATTTTGTTGCATCTTTTGAATGTAAAACATTGACAATAATCACTTTTACTGAAATGTACTAATCATGGAGGTGTATATTACGCATTAATTTGGAACATTAGCATAACGTCAAAACAGTGAGGGTTTAAACGCAGATTTTTGGCCGGTTAGTAGGCTCGTCTTAAAATATCAGTCGTTGTGAAAGTTTCAGGCATTATATACATCATGAAGATTATGTGATGAGGTTTAACAAGAATTCTGTCGAGCCGTTCCGGAAAATACAGAAAAGCGCTAAAAGTCAAAATTTAGAATAAAGTTGCACTTGGACTGATGGTGACAAAAAAGAAATAAAGAAAAAAAAATTTCCTAGCATCACATTAAAATATTGTCCCTGTTGACTTTCACAATGATGATGTTGGGGTTAATGAAAGTATATTTTTCTCTTTGTAGGCCGAATAACGCATATGAATGCCCAAAAGTGTTATTGAATCTGATTAAAATGCAAAAATCGTAATAGAATCTGATTTATACGCAAATGTTCGTATTTTTGGGCTAATGAATGTATCTTCGCACTATTGGTCGTCGTTTTAGGCAAATGATTGCGTATTTTCTCGTAATGAACAGCAAAAGGTGTATTAAGCAGCATTCTGACGTTACTTAAGGTTAATTTAAATAATATGGAGAACTTATTTATTAAGGAATATATCACGGCTATTGAAAATATAAGGTTTGGAATATATTTGCGTTTGAATTGAATTCAAACACAGTTTATTTTCTTACGCTGGTTATTTGTTGAACACCACACTTCCTTGTGTCGGATTTTCAGTAGCAGGTCTAGATCGCGCAAAAATTCGGCTTTCATTAATTTCAAAGGTTTTTGTTTATTTTTGTCATAGTGATATCGATTTTACTTGTACGTTTTGACAAACTTCAATCCTAAGTCAGGCGGTGAAAATTTTATAGCGATCGGATAAGCATATAATCACTTTTGAGGCGATTGAAAAATGTCGGTATGGTCTCCGAAAACCTGTATGGAAACACCTTAACCTGTTAAACNAAAATACAGAAAAGCGCTAAAAGTCAAAATTTAGAATAAAGTTGCACTTGGACTGATGGTGACAAAAAAGAAATAAAGAAAAAAAAATTTCCTAGCATCACATTAAAATATTGTCCCTGTTGACTTTTACAATGATGATGTTGCGGTTAATGAAGGTATATTTTTCTCTTTGTAGGCCGAATAACGCATATGAATGCCCAAAAGTGTTATTGAATCTGATTAAAATGCAAAAATCGTAATAGAATCTGATTTATGCGCAAATGTTCGTATTTTTGGGCTAATGAATGTATCTTCGCACTATTGGTCGTCGTTTTAGGCAAATGATTGCGTATTTTCTCGTAATGAACAGCAAAAGGTGTATTAAGCAGCATTCTGACGTTACTTAAGGTTAATTTAAATAATATGGAGAACTTATTTATTAAGGAATATATCACGGCTATTGAAAATATAAGGTTTGGAATATATTTGCGTTTGAATTGAATTCAAACACAGTTTATTTTCTTACGCTGGTTATTTGTTGAACACCACACTTCCTTGTGTCGGATTTTCAGTAGCAGGTCTAGATCGCGCAAAAATTCGGCTTTCATTAATTTCAAAGGTTTTTGTTTATTTTTGTCATAGTGATATCGATTTTACTTGTACGTTTTGACAAACTTCAATCCTAAGTCAGGCGGTGAAAATTTTATAGCGATCGGATAAGCATATAATCACTTTTGAGGCGATTGAAAAATGTCGGTATGGTCTCCGAAAACCTGTATGGAAACACCTTAACCTGTTAAACCCTAAGATCAAAATTAGAATTCTCATTTGTTGCCCCTATTTATTTCCTACAGAAGTAGTGAGGAGAAGTTGATAAAATATCAAGCAAATTTATTTTGTGTGACCATGTACGTAATTCCCATGGCCACTCTGTTTTACAAGGCATTGATATTACAAGGAGAAATTTGGTGCTGATCACTCGTAGGGCTTAAAGGGTTAAATATCACATGCAAGCTTGAGTACCTCCACTCAGCAGTTCAACTCTTAAGTTAAAAAAAAACTTTTAAAATCAGCAGGAAAATTTCTTGCGTTCACATTTTTTATTCTTAAAATATATATTTTATTTGAAGGTTAAGAAAACAGAGTCATGGACAACATCTTCGAGATTCAACAGGCCATTTAGACCGGTTCAGTTCTCACAATTTTCCTTTTCAACAAAAAATATATCGTAAAACCAATAGACATCTTTACCGTATTTTTAATTCGACAAAGCCCTAGAGAAAGTCAAACAACTTACAATACCAATTGTTAGCTACGTATACCATAATCTCCTTGATGACTACAATGATCTTATTTACGGTGACAGCAGTGCGATAGAATGTAGTACAAAACTTCACGTGACACTACACGAGAGTGGCCAAAAACTAAAAGAAGGGATACTATGAACCAGTTGTGTAATACGCATGGGCACTAGCTTCCCTTTCGAAGGAGAGGGTGCTATACACGAAATAATATAATAATATAATAAAATATATATATAGCGCCTATACGTTTCAGTGCGAAGCGCTTTACAATGCTTTTTTAAAAAAGGTCCGGATAAAAAACAAAAATCCTAGAATCATTTGCATATAAACCTTACATAGTCACAAAAATGCAAAATAAAAACCTAAGATAGTTCGTAAATTCGCTTAAAAAGAAAGGCCTTCAATTTAGATTTAAATTTATTTACAACAAACCTGGATCGCAGTCTGTGTAACAAGATCTTATGATTAACGGTGTCGAAGGCTGCTCATAAGTCCAGCAGCAAGAGAACGACGCATTGTTTATTATCGATTCATTTCAGTATATCATTTTGAACACGTAGAAGCGCTGTCTCACAACTGTGGTGTTTCTTATAAGCAAACTGGAGACTTTCATTCAGATCATTATCACACAAATAATCCCTCATACGCATATATGGCTGCAATAACCTTAGACAAAAACTTCAAGTTAGATACAGGGTTCAGGGTACAGATATATAGGTTTGGCTGGACGTAGATAGACTGATCATAGTTACTCGTGCCGTCCCAAATGCTCTTATTGTGGCACAAACAACGTATCTACGATGACATAAAGGCGAATTAGGAAAATGGAAAATCATTGATTCACAAATTTAGACAGCGTTTATCGTGGCGCAATTGTACTTTGCCCATTTTCGTTCAATAGTTTCATTATTATTCACATCTAGGTGCCATCTATGCATATATGTTAAGTTTTCATGTAATGACTTCCACTTTTGGCTTTCATTTTAGACCAGTATCAAATTTTTGAAATTCAGAGGTTGAGGAGAACAAACGGAAATATGTCGCTTCTAGATTCAATGATGGACAATTCAAATATGAATTTTCATAACTGGAAACTGCCTGTTAGGGGAAAGTCCCGGGTTTGTAAGCCGTAGCACAGTAGTCGCCCAGGCGCAACAGAATAGGTTAGGTAGTAAAGGAAAGCCTGTTTGGTAAATATGGAGCTGCCCTAAAAACTATGTTTGCCCATACTTTCATTACGGGATTCCAATGGACGTTTTTCATAAACAGAAATTTTAAGGGAACCATTTTTGACAATAATCGTTTTATCTTGGTAGTAAAATTTGAAAAACTCTTCCGAAAATCGTAGGTAAGCTAGTAGAAAAGAAATAAAAGAAAAATTCCCAACATTCGCTTCAGGTCAATAAATCCCCGCGATTTCTATTTTCATAAGCCCGCCCGACGATCTTAAAATAGAAGATAGAGGATATGGGAAAAGGCTAGCCTTTCCCAAGTTTTAGAGATTTCTAGGTAATATTTGCTCTTTCCAACAAATTTTACAGATAGAAGTCGTTGGGTGCCCCTAGTATGAGAGTTCCAAACGATATAAAAATTCATCAGTAGGCATGCTGCCTCGCGACACGTAATGCATGTTATATCAAGGGCTAGGGTGTTTCTTTCCAGGAATCATTAACATAGGAGGCTTTACTTCTTAGAATGCAGAGACAGTCACAGAGTTTTCAATTTCCACTTTCCTTTCGGTAGTTCTGGTGAGACAGATTTCTTAGTGAGTACGTTGATCTAGCCATTTACATTTCCTAGTTTAAGATTCGAATATCAAGTTTCAGTTCTTGAGATGCCAACTGGGAAATTAGAAGAGAGAGTTGTTTGTTTCTAAGTTTCCTTCTTCTCGGGAAGCGAAACGATTTCTTGTTGATGAAATCAACAAGGTGATCAGCAGTAGGACAGAGTATGATTTCCTTCGTTGCGATTTCCAAAGACTGGCAGGATCTTCATCGAGAAGACTTTGAGAGCTTTCCCTTGATTGCAAGGACAAAGGTTACTTTAAAGGCCCGTTTACACGTTAAAAGAGAAGGAACGGCTCGGTTAGAAACAAGTACCGGTTCCAGACGAAATCTCCTGTTTACACGTACAACTTCTGTAATGTAACCGACAGAAAAAGGCACGGTACGTGAGAGCCCCTTGGAACGGGAACTAGACTGTTTATACGTTGTTTTCTTCGAGACCGGTAACGATAGAGCCCGCGATAATTAAATAAAACTGCTTCGATTAGTTGTTCATATGCGCTTATACATACAGTAGACTGTGCGTATCTCCGACAATCATGGATGCAGGTTTACAAGCACTTTTCTGGTTTCTTCTAAAGAAGAGAACACGAAATTCACGTTTGACAGCGCGTGCGATTCGTCAAAGTTCTTCTGAGAAAATGTACCGAATCAGGAGAAAAACAAGGCTTACGGTTCTCCTATTAACAGCCCTTGTATCGCACTTCACAGTCGAAGGGAGCTTCTGGCAAATTCCAAGAACAAGGGCTTGGTTTGATCTTACATACAGCACTTACTCTGACGATCAGTGGTATGCTAGCTTTCGAGAGTCGAAGAATACTTTCCAGTTTCTTCTTCCAACACCCATGTGACGTACGCTAAACAACTGACGTGGAGCACCACGGGCTCATAAAAAAACGTAACAGAACGGTACCGAAAAAAGGGCGAGCGTTTACACGTTGAAAAGAAAACAAAAATGTGGGTACGGAACCTTTTTTTATCGGTTCCGTTCCGAAAGGGGTCCATAGCCGCCTATGGACCTTTTTAGGAACGGAACGGATACAACTGGAACGGGTCAAGTACCGTTTACACGTCGAATTTTGTCGGAACCGTTCGTCTTTTTATCCGGGCCGTTCCAATTTTTTCGGTCGTGTAAACGGGCCTTAAAGCATTGCCCGCTTAATTCAAATTATTTAGCTTGATGTCCAGCGAGTTGGATATAACCTTGTTTGGATTTATGGTTTCATAAGGCTATTTTTAACTTAAAGTGTCGGAAGATACAAAAAACGTTATTTATTCTATTTATGTTTATCTCGATTTTTTTCCCTACTTTTTAATTTTATTTATGCAACGTTTTGTTTACAAGTTCTGCAGTTGATTGATTCTCTGTTTTGTTTTGTTTTTCATGACCAACTTTCATGATCTCTTGTATCTCTCTTTTCCTAGGCGTAGCAGTTTAGAATACATTGTATGTCACATTATAAATCGCTTTTCGCGTTACCAGTATTAATTTGATATACTACTATGTGAGCAAAATGGTTTTGTCTTTCTTTCATTCGCCGAGATCTTATAAGTTCCGCTTCGTGTGTTGATTCTCGAAAATCTTCTTACAATTCTCCGATTCTCCGATTAGATGCTAAATCGGAGAGGAGTATAGTAGGAGTTGTGATCTAATATTTACTTCCGATTCTACGATTATATCAATTCTAAAGTTCAATTCTCCAGTTTCCTTTTACGATTCACCGATTTTCCGATTAAGTCCTGTGCGATGGTTTGCTAGCACGTCAGGCGCGACAAACTTTACTCGCCGGAGGTAAGTGGTGTGGCTTGTCTTCGACTAGTTCAGGGAAGGGATATATTTTTTTCTGACCTAAAAAGGAGAAAACTACACAATTGCTTGAAGAAGAGCTTATCGTTTTTAGTTTCTTTAAGGCTTACTTTGCTTTTAAGTTTATAAAAGCAAAGATGGATGAGATGATGGGAACACGATTTGTAGGGATTATTTGTTATTTCCTGAATAAATAACCTGGAAAGTATAAACTATAAATAATTGCCGACAAAATGAGAAACTTTCGTAAAAGAGTTGGCAGATTCGTCTATTTAAAAAGCAAAGCGAATGAATTAGAACGCAGGCAATATTTCCAAGAGAGCTTTAAGTTATCGCGCAAAATTCAACTGCAGTTTCCATGACATATACTTGAGAAACTGCCTAAATACAGAGCTAGAACTCGAGCATGGATTCCAGCTGGGATTCGAACCAGGACTTTGAACGAGGGTTTCTTTTGTATATTACTAGAGGTTACAAATTCTAAGTGAAGTGCTGCGAGTATACCCTGGGCGGTACTAAATCATAACGTATATGAATGTGTTATAAATTAGCTTACCAACATTTATATTTCAAGCAGTACATCTATCAGTAAGTAAATCTATCGAGTTATTGTGATTTACACCTAAATAACCCTCAAACTGAATAATCAGAATTGTATATCCTATAGCACCGTAATAAGTGCTGCATTTGCCTTTAAGTTTAACCAAGTGTGTCTTTTTATGAACAGCTTTGTTGCCCTGAACAGGGAAGAAATCGGTGTTGAAGACCTCAGTAGAACCTTAATAAAGCACACGTATTGCTAGTCCCCTGGCCCTTTCGTTGTATCGATGTTCCACTGTAATCTCAATTGGATGCCCAGGCATTATTTGTTCGCTAAAAACGTTTGGCTTGCTTTGTCAGTGCACCACTGCACACGAACTCTGCAGCCAAGGAAAGACGTTTTTCTATCTCATTTTCTTTACTGTTAGTTATGACTTGAAAAAAATCCTGACATACTTCTTTTGCCCGCGTGTTGAACTTTAAAGAGTTTAAATATCGCTGTTAAAGACGCAACTTATGCAGTTAGAGATAGAAAGCCTGACAAAAACGAAAAATTCAGGCTTGCCGGGATTCGAACCCTGGCCTCTGCGATACCGGTGCAGTGCTCTAGCCAATGCGTATTAGGGACCTTAAGATCGGACGACGGCGGATGTCTACGACGGCGGGCGGAATTTTAAAATGCGTGTTTACCTACTTCCGGTAGCCGTTGCACGTCAAATTCCCACCATATACATTTCTGAGCGACAAATTTAGAGAAAAGATGCGAGATAAAGAAAACCAAGTTGAATAGATACAGATTTGAGTAACGTTGAAAATGCACTTGACGAGATAGAAGAAAAAGAATCTGTGGTTGAAGAAACAGCGCAAAATGACAAAAAGAAGATAGTGCCAAAGCGGCGGAAATGAGAAACTGAGAGCTTGAGAGAACCTTGGCGGGGCACAGAAAAGACAAAGGAAAGATGAGTTAGAGAATGGAACAGGAACAAGAGCAGACAGTCGAAGAAGTGGAGGTTACACTAGTGCATATTTGCGAGAAAAAAACGACCTCATGCAGAAATGGAAAATGGAAGACATGCAGCTACAGAAGCAGCGACTAAAGGTTGAGAGTAAGAAGGAGGAGCAGTCCAGAAACCAACATCAGGATTTGATGGAGGTCATGCTGCACCAAACTAATAAGCAACAAAAACATAAGCAAAACACAGCACTGAAAAAGCTACTCCGACTTGGTGACTATAAATGCTCAAACTACAGTACTGTGCAAAAGAAATGCAAAAGAAATTCGGTGTTTTTCGTTTTTTGTTCTCGCGAGATTTCGCCATGAAATTTCGTCAAAGCGCTCGCGAATTTTCGTTGAGTCAAACGAAATTTCGCAGTCATCTTGGCGAAATTTCGTCGGATCGAAAATTCGCATTGGTGAAATTTCGCTTGCAGTGGAAACGGGTAATGATTGGGTCGTTGTGTTTGCTGTACATGTACATGTAATTGCTTAAAGCGAAGTCTTCAAATTGAAAGGTCAAGTACGTTCAATTGGTAATCGTTAGACCTACGAAATGGAATGAAAATGGATCGTTTCATACCCCTTTATCAATACATTTTCACATTTTCAAGCGGCGAAAATAGTACCTGTTTACTTTTCGACGTCTGAATCAACCGTCGAACTTAATCATTTTGGGTCGACCCAAATAGGTATTAAGTTCGGCACATGAAAAGTTCGACGTTTGAAATCTGCCTGACAGTTGTTGGTCTTGTTCAGTAGACGCTTCGAACTCGTATTAGAATGGATGTGGCATGGAAGGCAGAGTCTTCCCTCAGTACCTCACAACCATATCCCCATACGCGGGGTCGTTACCCATAGAAAGAAAATACATACAAAAATTTGATAGCCAACCTGTTATGTTAGAATAGTTGAGAAATTTTTTGCTCTATGGAAAAAGGAACGCATATTGTTACGAAAAGTTGTATTGCGTGACTAGCGTGACTTTCTAGAAGCTTCGCGAGAGTGCATAATTTGTGTATTTTAGGATTTTGTGTAAGCGTGCCTAAAAGCGGTATATTTTGTAATCTTTCTAGAATTAGACTATTTAGGAAGTTCTAGAATGTTGTTGTGAAAGAATATAAGAGGACAAGTCCGAGTTAAGTTTTAACTAGTTTTCACACGCGAGAGAGTTTGACGATAGTCGTGTTTAGTCAAGTGTGACGAAGGCAGTGTTTATTCAAGTTGGCGGAGGCCGTGTAAGTTTATCAAGTTTATTCAAGTTGGCGGAGGCCGTGTAAGTTTAACGAGTTACGTGGTGTTGTGGAGTTTTACTTCGTGGAAACTACGTTCATTTTGGAATAAATCTTCTTGTTGCTGTTCCGACAACCCTGCGTTCAGTTTGGTTAACAAGCTACCCTTCCTCTCAAAGATCACCCGCGTAACACATATCAAACATTAAATACCCTAGGGAGCCACCTTAAAAAAGGTTTTTAGATGACTCATGATGTCAACCTTTTGGCAATCATAAGTTACAGTTCAATAAGGGAAACATTAACAGCTTATAGAGTGCCAATAGAGGCTATACAATTTAATACCGAATCTACTTTGGAAAAGCGAGGAAGCGTGAAATAAAAACACATGCAAAATTGCTGCAGCCGGACAAAATTATTGCTAACTATACGAAATGGCTCGTGCAATTTTAACTTTCGAAACACCACTCGTACCATAAATAACGACATTATTTTTTTCTTAGCTCGCAACCGGCGGAATTCTCCAGCAAATGCTGCCATCTGATTGGTTCCGAGAGCGGGAGGTTTCTAACGATCTTGCCCGCTAGCCCGAGCGGAATCGTTGGAAGCGTCATTCACAAGTTCGTTTATTTTTTGTGAATGACCAAAACCGTGATTTTTAAAAGCATTTTTCTTTTAAAACTTGCGCTATTATTAGCATTAGGTAGGGAAAAGTGAATTTTATTATTCAGACAAAAAAATTGAAGGGAGAATCAAGCAATTAAGCCAGGAAGTATAAAATCAAAACAGGCGGCTCGTGATGTCGCTTCACTAGCTTTATAACCTCCTCTGTAAGTACTGCAATCTTGATTTTATGCACCGTTTATTCGATATTTTTGCTCTGTTTGTAGTTTTGTTTTCCATTTGTGCTGCTTGAAGCTAGATTCTGCCGTTTTTCATTGAATTTTAACTCGCTAGTTTTCTACTTTTCAGAGAAGGTTGTTGTGTCAATGAGTGCATTTAGCTTTCAATCTTGAATAAACAGGACAAAAATTTTTCCAGCAGTCGGTTATCGCCCTTTTCATTTCTTTGTTTATATACTTGTTACCCACATCGCTTTCTTTTATTCGTATTCAATTCAAATCCTTAAGATTGGTATGTGTAATTAGCTCTTTTTATAAAGCCTTTGAGAAGTTTTCATCCCGCTCGATTGACCTAATCTTAAAGTAAATATTCAGTCTGTGGCTTTTAATATCAAGTTCGTCCATTCTTCCCTGTTGACACGCAGATTATGAATTATCTACCAATACACAAAAACCTTTCTTTATTCTAAAAGAGAGCTTAACTTTGATAATATAACTTACAAGTGAAAAGTCATGCTGTGATGAGTTGGTTTGGTTTGCGCAATCGATCGCGCGCTTCATCAACACGAACTCGCCCTACTTCAACACACATAGTTTGGAGGTCGAAGTAAAATTTTCCTGAAACTTTTAAATCTCAGTGGGAAAAAAAATACGAATTTTATTCACCGGCCTAGGTCGGTCCGTATTGGGAGAAACTGTGCCGCGGTAAGCAAGACCTCGGGCACAGTTTCTCCCAATACGGACCTTCCAGCCGGTAAATAACATTCATAAGATTTTGTATACTTAACACATTTATGATTTATAATTTATCACATTTGTGGTTATTGTTACATTTATGTTTGATTATTACATTGATGGTGATACATTTGTGGTCAGTTGTAACATTTGTGGCTTTAACACTCTCTCCCTTTCACCTTATCCACTGCTTCAGTGGAGACTAAGGAACCCTTTCATTGGGGATTCCATAATTTTAACACCTGTAAAGCCACAACGGTTGCTTGGTGAATCTACTTTTTTTATATAGATATATTTTTAACAGAGGACTTCAGTAAATTTTACATGAAAGCTTGATTATCTTGCCTAAGAAATTTAACTGTTTAGTTAAAAAGACGTTAAGAATTAAACTCTTAACATATTTTCCCTCAAGGTTAAGAAAAAAATGCTATGGAAGACATGTTTGAGATTCTACAGGCCATTCACGCCTCGGTCTGAGATTTCCCTGTAAGACCTCATTCTCGGTTAATACATTTCACGTGTGAAAATATCAAGTTACCGCGTGAAAGCTCACCTGGTATTTCTTTGGTATTTATATGTAATAAATGAATTTCATGGTGAACAGTAGGTTACAAACTACTCTGTAAAACTATTTGTTTAGATATTCTGCATTCGCAGATTCGAAAAGTATAGAATAGGCCAAAGAAATGATAGTCCAACATTTATGGTCATGAAGTACCTCAGTAAATCTTACATTAAGGCTTGATTATTTTGCCTAAGAAGTTTAACTTCAGTTGAAAAAAATGTTACGAATCTTGTTTCCACTTTCTTATTCTTAAAGTATCTTTTTCTCAAGGTTAAGAAAAAAGCGTTATGAACAACATCCTGGAGATTCTATGGACCATTCATATTGGTGCACTCGTTGCAACTTTCCTTTTCAACACTGGACGTATTATAAAAGCAGTAGAAATCTTTAAGGAATGTTTGGTGCTCCTTAACGGCAACGCCCTACAAACAATCAAAGAACGTACCACACCAATTGTTATTTATGTATACGATAAACTTCTTGATGGCTATACTCTTATGTACGATCACACTAGTGCGATAGAATGTGGTAAAATACTTCACGTGGCACTACACAATAGTGGCCAAAATGAAGAAGAAGGGATAATATTACTTAAACTAGCGAACATCTGCTATCAAAGAAGCAAATACGAGGAAGCAAAACAGTTTTACGAGAAGGCACACAGCATCCTGATTGAGACTGGAAACAATCGCGGAGTTGGACTATGTTACGGAAACCTAGGAACTGTGTTTTTTTCTCTTGGTCAATATACCAAAGCAGAAGAATACCTTAAAAAAGCACTACTGATCAGGAAAGAAATCGGTGACAAAAAAGGAGAAGCATCAGATTACGGAAATCTAGGAACTGTGTTTTTATCTGTTGGTCAATACACCAAAGCAGAAAAATACCTTCAAAAAGCACTAGTGATCAGGAAAGAAATCGGTGACAAAAAAGGAGAAGCATCAGATTACGGAAATCTAGGAAGTCTGTTTTCATCTGTTGGTCAATATTCCAAGGCTGAAGAATACCTTCAGAAAGCACTAGTGATCAAACAAGAAATCGGCGACAAAAAAGGAGAAGCATCAGATTACGGAAATCTAGGAACTGTGTTTTTATCTGTTGGTCAATATACCAAAGCAGAAGAATACCTTCAAAAAGCACTACTGATCAGGAAAGGAATCGGTGACAAAAAAGGAGAAGCATCAGATTACGGAAATCTAGGAAGTCTGTTTTTATCTGTTGGTCAATATTCCAAGGCTGAAGAATACCTTCAGAAAGCACTAGTGATCAAAAAAGAAATCGGTGACAAAAAAGGAGAAGCATCAGCTTACGGAAATCTAGGAACTGTGTTTTTATCTGTTGGTCAATATACCAAAGCAGAAGAATACCTTCATAACTCTGTTTTTATCTGTTGGTCAATATACCAAAGCAGAAGAATACCTTCAAAAAGCACTAGTGATCAGGAAAGAAATCGGTCACAAAGAAGGAGAAGCATCAGATTACGGAAATCTAGGAAGTGTATTTTTATCTGTTGGTCAATATACCAAAGCAGAAGAATACCTTCAAAAAGCACTAGTAATCCAAAAAGAAATCGGTGACAAAAAAGGAGAAGCATCTGCTTACGGAAATCTAGGAACTGTGTTTGAATCTGTTGGTCAATATACCAAGGCTGAAGAATACCTTCAGAAAGCACTAGTGATCAAACAAGAAATCGGTGACAAAAAAGGAGAAGCATCTTCTTTCGGAAATCTAGGGACTGTGTTTTCATCTGTTGGTCAATATACCAAAGCAGAAGAATGCCTTAAGAGAGCACTAGTGATAAGGAAAGATATCGGTGACAAACAAGGAGAAGCATCAGCTTACGGAAATCTAGGAACTGTGTTTTTATCTGTTGGTCAATATACCAAAGCAGAAGAATGCCTTAAGAGAGCACTAGTGATAAGGAAAGATATCGGTGACAAACAAGGAGAAGCATCAGATTACGGAAATCTAGGAACTGTGTTTTTATCTGTTGGTCAATATACCAAAGCAGAAGAATACCTTCAAAAAGCACTAGTAATCCAAAAAGAAATCGGTGACAAAAAAGGGGAAGCATCTGCTTACGGAAATCTAGGAAATGTGTTCGAATCTCTTGGTGAATATACCAAGGCTGAAGAATACCTTCAGAAAGCACTAGTGATCAGGAAAGAAATCGGTGACAGAAAAGGAGAAGCATCTGCTTACGGAAATTTAGGAACTGTGTTTGAATCTGTTGGTCAACATACCAAGGCTAAAGAATACCTTCAAGAAGCACTAGTGATCAAACAAGAAATCGGTGACAAAGAAGGAGAAGCATCTGCTTTCGGAAATTTAGGAACTGTGTTTGAATCTGTTGGTCAATATACCAAGGCTGAAGAATACCTTCAGAAAGCACTAGTGATCAGGAAAGAAATCGGTGACAAAGTAGGAGAAGCATCAGATTACGGAAATCTAGGAAGTGTGTATTTATCTGTTGGTCAATATTCCAAGGCTGAAGAATACCTTCAAAAAGCATTAGTGATCAGAAAAGAAATCCGTGATAAAAAAGGAGAAGCATCTTCTTTCGGAAATCTAGGAATTGTGTTTAAATCTGTTGGTCAATATACCAAGGCTGAAGAATACCTTCAGAAAGCACTAGTGATTAGGAAAGAAATCGGGGACAAAAAAGGAGAAGCATCAGATTACGGAAATCTAGGAGCGGTGTTTTCATCTGTTGGTCAATATACCAAAGCAAAAGAATACCTTCAAAAAGCACTGACGATCAAAGAAGAAATCGGTGACAAACGTGGTGTTGGAGCTTCATACTTAAATCTGGGAAAACTTTGTCGAGAATTTCAGCTTAATGCGAAGAGTCAAGAATTTGTTAATAAAGCACTTGAGATAGGTTACGAAATAGGGGACATTGAAATGCAGTTTAACAGCCATCTTACCATTGCTCTGAACGCGTTAGTGGCAGGAGGAAGCATAACTGAACTTCTTCGAAATCTGTGTGCAAGCATTCAGAAGTGCGAAGAAATGCATGAATTTTTAATGGTGAAAGATCAGTTCAAAATTTCTTTTTTCGATGAACATGTGTCCCCTTACCTTCTTCTTTGTAGGTTATTGATTGCTACAGGCAGCTATTATGAAGCTCTTTACGTTGCCGAGCTTGGACGGTCCAGAGCACTTGCAGACATCCTTTCAGATAAGTACTCTGTTGAAAAAGAGGTATCAGTCAATCCACAGTCATGGATCGGTATTGAGAATATCATGGACAAAAATGCACTTAGTTCTTGTCTTTATGTTTCCTGCTTCGATGATAATATGTATTTTTGGATTCTTAAGCCAAACAAAAGCGTGGTGTTTCGACAAACGAAACTGAAAGAAAGTGCAGATCAATTGTTTGGAAATGAAAAAATTGGTGGTTCTCGAGAATTGCGTCAAGAACAATGTGAAGATCGATCATTCTTCTCTTCATACGAAAGCTCCTTGGCTAAATGCCGTGCACCTCAGGAGGGCGGCACTGCAACTGAGGATAAAGACACTCCATCCCTGGGTGATGGTTACAATATGATCGTTACTCCTGTTGCTGATTTACTCGAGGAACCAGAAATCATCATTATTCCTGATCCCTTGTTGTACAGAATTCCTTTTGCTGCATTAACGAATGACAAAGTCAAGGAAGAAACAAAGTACCTATCAGACACACATAGGATTCGTATTGTCCCTTCCTTGACGACTCTAAAGTCGATTCAGCTCAGTTCTGCCGACTACCATAGTGAAACAGGTGCGCTGATCGTAGGAGACCCAGAAGTTCGTGATGTATACTATCAAGGAGAACTTCTGGAATTGGACCCATTGCCTTGGGCAAGAAAGGAAGCACAGATGATTGGGCGACTGGTTGGTGTTAAGCCTTTGGTGGGAAATGATGCAAGAAAGCAGACAGTCCTAGAAAAAATGCCGTCAGTAAGTCTCATTCACCTTGCTGCTCATGGTGATGCCGAACGTGGAGAAATCGTTCTTTCTCCTATAAGCTCGTGCGGTACTCCTCACGAAGAAGACTACTTATTGACAATGGCTGAAATTTCACAAGTTCGACTGACAGCCAAGCTGGTTGTTCTCAGCTGTTGTCACAGTGCAAGTGGCCAGATTAGAGCTGAGGGAGTTGTTGGAATCGCCCGAGCATTTCTAGCATCAGGTGCACGCGCCGTGCTGGCAACACTGTGGGCTATAGATGACGAAGCTACTATGCAGTTCATGAATCGTTTTTACGAGCGCCTTGTTCATGGTGAAAGTGCAAGTGAATCTCTTCACCAGGCCATGAAGTGGATGAGGGAGAATAACTTTTCTGACGTCAGGCTGTGGGCGCCGTTTATGCTGATTGGAGATGATGTGTCATTTAAAGGTTTGTATTTGATACCGTTGTAGGTTTTTTTTTAGCTATTTTGAGTCAAAATCTGTGAAATTTCATGGTTTTAAAAATTGTATTACGGGAGTTAATGTTTCGTTAGTTTCTTAATTCAATGCGTTTTTGAACCCTTTTTATTTCGTTTTTGAAGAATATTTGGTACAGCATTCTCGAAACTGGAGCCCGTTTCTCGAAAGGCCCGATAACTTTTCGGGTCCGAAGGCAAATTTTCAAATCAAAACTTGTTTAATCGTAGCACATTTCCTAGCTGACAAATCGGTCAGTTTTGCTTCATTACCCTTTTTTGTAACCGATAGCTTCATTGCATAAATTTCAAAATTAATGAAACTTTGATTTTGAATGCAAAGACGGCAAACATAAAACAGCTTTTTGGACCCGAAAAATTTTCGGGACTTGACTTTTGAGAAACGGGCCCCTGTTTACACAATAACTAAATTGACTAAATCAAATGACAATATAGAAAGCGATAAAATTTGAAAGCCATAGAGTAAGTAAGTGTAAAACTTACGTTGTCTTGAGGGTGTACCTGACAAAAGAAAAGAGTTGCATACATTTTAAAACAGATTCTTTCGGGGGAACCAGAGCAAGTTCAGTGCGACAGAATAATTAAAAAGCGGGCGGGGGTTAACAAGCGGAGTGGAAGATCCCGTGGGTACTTAATCTAGCCCAGGAGGCTGAAGGAGCATTTGATTTCGTTATTTCAATTTTATGCAGATATTTTTCGGGTAAATGCGCAAAGAGCAACAACTCCTTTGTCGTTTTCATGTGTTTAACGGACTGATTTTTGTCATCAACCGCGTCTTATTTTGCTAGTTCCTCGGGGAAGTCGTAAGATTCAGTTTGCCCCAAAGAAAACAATTAAATCGATTCATTTGGCCACTAGGTAATAAAGTGTTTACGGGGAAAAGGCCAGGGAGGCTGTCAGTTTTATAGAATAATAAGAGGATATAAAGGAAAATACTGACACAAAGACACCAATGTAGTGCAATAATGTATCAGTCATCCCGAATCAATGATAAAAAAAATGTTTTTCCGGAAATAAGTTTTAGCTGTTCATGTACGCACGGGCGTATGTGTGTATATGGACTCTACGCTCCTGGATATCAATCTCTTGCTTCATGATATATGATAACTATACAAATGTAAAACAGAGGAAATTATAATCAAGTAGCATTTAAGATGAAAGTGGTTAGGTGGGCCTTTTAGTTCTAGCGTATATGCGAGTGTAAAAGTCTTGCTACCGGTTTGACTCTTTAAAAAAAATCTGTGTTAAAGACTGACTCAAAGACTGACTCAACGGTACAAAATACGTGTAACGGTCAACAGAAAAAGAAGCATGTTGATCGATAGCTAAAACAAATCGTACAAGAATACACGCGAAAGTGAACCGTCATGACTAGTTTTTCTATTTGCAGGTGCATTTGATAAGAGCAGTTCTGAACATGACGAAGGAGCTACAGAAACAAAGAACTTGTGAACTGAGTAATCAAATCATTTAACTTGACAAAAATGTTTAGTAAGTGCTTACCTTTCAAATGTTATAACAGCTGTACACATGTGTATATACCTGGGATCCTTTGTGAAACCGCAAAGTGGTAAAAATCGTACTTTTCAGTGCAGGCGCCATTTTGATACGTTAGAGGTGAAGCATGAGGTGAGCGCGGAGCGTAAGGAGGGATAGGCAGGACCAGTAGTAGGCAAGTTCTATGCACAACTAGTCGAGTGCAAATCAAGACGTCAAACTTGTATAGACTTCTAATCATACTGTTCGGCACTCCTTTCGTTCTGAGTGATTCTTGCTACGCGTCAATCGTCAGCTTCTCGCTCGCCTCAAACCGGCACAATCACTTCCATGAACACGAGCCGCTTCACTTTGGTTAGCCTTGCCTGGTAGGCGTCGAAATGCGAAGGGAAAGGAGGTAAAAAGAGGGAGGAGATTGGGCAGAGGAAACAGGGGCAACCAACGACTGTTTCCCCCTAAATGCTCTGAAAATACTTTTTAGGCTATCCAGAGTACTTTTAGATTTCTAGAAATGTATTCTAAGTGGCGCGGAGAATTTATATCTGTTCAGTCATCCTAGGGCAACTTGAGTCTTATCGAAATAACAAAGGGCTTCAGTATTACTTTCCCGAAAATTTTAGCCGCAATTTAAAGTTTTGCGAAAGTGATAGTTTTCTGATTCCTTTCTGCATCGCATTTTCGATTCCGAAAATTTTAGGTTTCCTTTCTCTACGAGAAATAGCCTAACCTGAGGAGTGAAATGGGAAAAATTGAACTTCAGAAAATTGTAGGGAGTTTATTAGACAAGTTTCGAAGATATTTCACAGAAAACAGTCGTTGGGTGCCCCTGAGGAAAGGGACCTGCTATAAGAACCTTCTTATCAAATTTCTCATTGGTGAAGCCACAATGAGTAACTTATTGCCGCGCATTAGCGAGAAACATAGTCTGGCTGTATAACTGACTAAATTTCTTTAATAGTATCTTACGTGATCTTAATTATAACAGCTTTTACGTAGAATTTATTAACTGTAGAGATTTTCTCGCTGGTATTTAATTTCTATTTGGTTGGCAAAAGAGACCAAGTTTTTTATTATAAAGTTTACAAGAATAAACGTAAACTCTCATAAATAATAGAGAAACAACCAAAATGCAGGCATCGTAGGAAATGCTCCCTATTGGAAGCAGAATCTTTCAAGCTGTCTATTAGAAACAGAATCTTTTAAACAGTTAAAAGCGAGGTTAAAGTCTTTTTTAAATCTGTGAATATATAAATAGTGATAGGTAACAATTTAAAGTATTTTTATTCTTATTTAGGAAATGTTATAGGGTATAAACCTCGTGTTTCCTTTTCATGATGTATTTTATTGCTATTTTCTTATCGTCTCGTTTTTGTATTTTAACTGAATTTATACACTTTTGTATATTGTTAAACATCATGAATAATCCAGTATAGTATTGTACAAGCTTTCGAAAATGAAAACTGCGCCAGTCAAGAAGCGACTTGACTGTTTGATGAGGCAGGACCAAAAACTTTTGTTCATTTCATTTGTCGTGTTTGCTGAGCAACGTACAACAGTAAAATTGTTCGTTTTTCTCAATTATGATATCATTTGATAAAAAGCTTCTCGACTTGACAGTTTCAGATAAACAAAGTAAATCGATTCATGGAGAGGAACGCCCCCTACTTGTGTTGGTCACGTATTGACAATTGACCTTATCGGTTTTGTTAGGAAGATGGTGGGTAAAGGCGTTCCATTTTCCCTTTCGCACTCCTCTTTTCCCCTCCCCTTCTGTTGCGCCTTCCACGAAGGCTACACTTTGGTTTGATCACATTTCAAATAGAGATCTAGGCTTAGGTAATGAACGCAAGTCTTTTGTGGAATACATGTATAGTGCTCTGTGCGTCCATAATTTTTTTATTTGCCCAAGAACATTCATTAACAGTAGTAACAGTATTGAACGGAACGTTTTAGAAACCGTTCTAGGCTTAATTAGACGGACTCCCATTACTATATGATAAGATTGAACAACTCAGACGATTTATGAAATTGTGTTCTCCCCCATTTTTGTTTAGGGCGTGTTCCAGTCTTTTGCCCTGCCCTTTCGAACTTGAAGTAACTCATGGGGCTGACAAGTTGTTATTTTTTAACAGAAAGTATGTTTTATTTCGTGTCTAAGCCTGATATACTTTTGCACACATTTTTACACAAAGGATTTTATACCTTTACTATTCGTAACTGAAGATTGATTTCCACTGACGCGTTTTTGGCTACGCACGTTAACGCACGTAAATTTTAATCACGCAAATAAAATAGAGGCAAGATGAAAAAGTGCTGAGCTTAAACGAGAAGATGAGCGAGGTTCAACGTTTACGCTTACGAACGACCATTCTTGCGTTGCCTCTATTTTGGGGGGAGGGGGGACGAACGTAAATTTTACGCACGTACGCAAGTAAAAATTACGCCACAGTGGAAATCAACCCTAAGAGACGAGTTTTTTTAAAATTCCCTACTCCAGAAACTATTAGGGGAATGGGTACAAGCTTTCGGTGCAACGATGTCTGGAATCGTTTGGGTGGATGGTATCCAAGGCAACCATTAACAAATTATAAGTAACGCCTGTCCACCCAAACGATCCAGAACTCGTTGCCCCGACAGCTTACACCCAATCTCCCTATAGTTTCTGGACCAGAGAATAAAGGGAACCTAGGCCAATTCGGAGTTGCCTCAAGTGAGACATCTTAATTATGGAATAAATTTTCTTTCAAAACCCCCCTCATTTTAAGGGAAAGTTTCTTCATTTGGCCTAATTTTGAAGGCCAGGATTTTGGAACTCGGAAATGGCCTTTTAAAGGACCAGTGTATGTGTCATATTTTGTAACCAAAATGTGTTTATTAACAATATTTAGTTTTTAACCTGTCTAATCTCTATTCAAATGCCCGGCACTGAAGTTTTATAATATGTACATTTTATGAATGTCTTTAAATTTGGTGCAAACATAATGTACAATACTGGTGAAGACGACAGAAAGATGTTTTTCGCAAAAGACGTTAATTCATAAATAATACAACTTTAAAAGTAAATATACAAAGCCTCGTCCAGCAAGGATACACCCTTTACAAAAGCAGTCAACAGGTGCGTCAAGGCGTCGGCCGATCAAGAAAGAGCTTGTTGCGTGTTCTTAATGCTTGCGCAAAATGAAGTGCCCATTGAAAGGGCTGGGGGGGGGGGGGGGGGTGTGTGTTTATGAAGGGGTGGTTGTGGGGAGGTGAGGGCGGGGGGGGGGGGGGGAGGGTGGGGTAGAATGAACAGAAGGGATGTTCCTAAAAGCTTCCATTCCATCGTGCGATGGTCCATGTGATCTGTTGTCTAATTATGTAATCAGGGACGTTGGCGGATATAATCAGCCAAGAGCTTGAACAAATCCGTTACATGCAGTTTAAGAGTCCGCCGTTGTAGGTCTTAGTATTTTACCATTGTATTTGGACTCGTCGCTATCGTAGCGGTATGCCGTCTGAGTCGTTTACCACCATTTCATGTCGCCATTTCCCAGGCCGTTGTTTCAAGATCATGACGCTTAGTTGTCCGAATTTTCCCTAACAGGCCTTCATTAATGAGAAATATAACCAGGAACAGCCATCACACATCAGCCCGGCACCACTTTGTGAAACTTGTCTGTAACGTGAGCGTGGTTCGTTCCTTTACTTTGCCCACGCCAGCCTGATTCACACATGATAACATCCATGAACATAAATTTCAACCAGAGACAAACGACTGGCGCCCACTTTAAGCATTCAAACGGTAATCACACGAGAGAAAATCTTGATGAGTTCCTTACGTTGACACGGTAACCATACTAGAAACGTACGCGCGAGTACACACTCAAGGCTGGTCCTACATCTTTCCTCACATGTTCGCTGAATCGAATTACAGCTTCGGATGATGCGGTGTTGACGCTAAGCAATTAGGGACTTTAATATCCAACAACGCGGACGGCAACGAGGACGTCAAAAAACCAAAAGGTTTTACAAGCAAAACAACAACTTTCCACGTGCATCACGCTTTTTTATACATCTCTTTACCCGTTTTTGCACGACTACGACGTGAAAATGCCTAATTTCGCGCTTTATGGAGGACGTAAACAAGCAAAGACGAAATTTTATTTATCTTTCTGTACTTGGATATGGTCCCAAAGAATTCAACTCCAGGAGGATTCGCCTACGTTTGACAAAGTAAGTGGGTAGGAATAATTGCGATAAAGACTGAAAGAACAGAAATTCACTTTTTAAGCGACGTTCTCATTGCCGTCGCGTCGTTGAATCTTAAAGTCCCTATTATTAACCGAGGAATGCATGGATCATCTTTCCGCTGTAACTGAGGTCTTTCAGCATGCTGTAAGGGAAAACACCAAGTACATTGTTCACTACCAGAGAAGAACTTTTAAACACAGTTTAGCCTTAATTATTCATAAAAGAATAGAAAAAAGTTCTTATATATGGATTTGCAATTTTTCTGGGCCATCTGAAGCCATCGGAAGTTGATAATGATTGGCATATGATAACGGCTTTTGACAAAAAATTTTCACATAATTTCCCTTGAGGTTTCTTTATAAACTGTAGAGCACGAAAAAAGAAACGAAAATAGCTATCTGATCAATTGTACCCTGACAAAACAGCCGACATTTCGCGACGTCATCACTGGTTTCCCCGCGAAATGACATCTGAGAAACGAGCAAAGAAATTCCATACTGATGACGTGTCACTACCCAGATTGGGTAGTGCTTATTGGATGAAGCAAATTTTCTACCAATCAGAGGAATTAGATCTGGATAGTGACTCGTCATCAGTTTTGAATTTCTTCTCTCGTTACCTTAGAAGTTGTTTAGCACGAAAACCAGTGGTTGCGTCGGTAGATCAACTACAGCTTTCCCCATTCCAGAAATTATAGGCCTCTTACCTAACCATGTGCTGTGTGAAGGCATCGGGACCACACACAGCAATCAGCAACTCCCGTTCATGTCCAGCACTAGGGGGAGGGGGTAAAATCTCTAAGAGCATCTCCATGGAAACACGGCCTTCATAACCGTCCCACTCGGGGGTGGGCTGGGATATTGTGTAGAACACTTGAAATCTGACAGC
>CALNXI010002539.1:10000-69406 GCA_942486025.1 Porites evermanni | reverse complement strand
TGGGGGGGGGGGGTCCAAAAGGAGGCAATTTCCGAGGGAGTGGGGGGTTGTTACAAAGGTCTTTTTCCAGGTGGTCTGAGTGAGATTGGTGAGTTATTAATAATTAGTAAAATCCAACTAGTGGTCTATTATCAATGCTGCACTCTGATTGGTTGAGCTACTACTAGGCTGCATGTTATAGCCCACTAGTAGCGAAAAGCACCGGCTTTGAAAACCAACTCAATAGCAACTGAATCGCGTTTTGCTAAATAAAGTTGTTTTGTCTCGATATTTTTTACCAACTAGTTGGATTTTACTAAAACAATTATTCCTTTCATCCTCAAGGCCTCTAAGCTCTGCTGAGAAAGCTGTCAGTTATTTACTGTTACCAGTTATCTTACTGTCACCAGTGTTTCAAAACAAGTATTATAATTTGTTTCCATTGATCAACTTTTATCTATGGTCAGCTAAATGATTTTTTCAACATTATTTGGATCAATGATAGGTTTCTGGGAAACTGCCCACCTACCCCTCCCTGAGGCAACATTTTGGCTTAAGTAAGAAGTAAGTGATAATGACAGCTTAGGGGAGGGGTAGGTGGGCTCCCAGAAACCTAAATTGATCCTAGTACCTCGTATTCTTTAATACAATTGTCATCGGTTCATGAATAAACTTCCAGTTATCTAGCCGTTACTTTATTACAAAATTATTTTGATGCACTGTAATTTGGTCATGTTCACTTTTTGTAACATGTTCTAGCTGAAATGACGTAATGAAAGTTCACCTGGGCCGGGTTGTTCAAAGCTGGGTTAAGATAACCCAGGGATAGTGCAAAATTTCAATTCAAATATGAAAGCTTATAAAGTAAATTCAGTTTAATTCTACAAAACAAAAAACTTACAAAACTTACCTGAGATAAAAAATAAACTACAACATACACAGAAATAAAAAAAATGGTCTGTTTCACTGTCTATCATGCAGTGAATGGTTTTACATTTGCATCATGCATTCTGCTTGGTATCAAGGCATCAACAGCACAGTTGTTTTCAAGATAACATTATCTAGTAGCAGCCAGGGTCTTGCAATGTTACCTACCAGTTCTGCTGATTAAGGCAAACTTTTGGTTCGGGTTTGGATGCTGGTGGCCTTTGAGGATTACAATGCGTGCTTCATGTTTAATTTGCCACGCACAGACATTTTTCTGGAAAAATAAATGTGTTTCATTATTATTAGACTATAACCCCTAGGATTTCACGGTAACAATCATTTCTAGTAAGTACTGTGTCATTACCATGATCTTAAAACTATTTTTCATCATTAATCATTTCTGGTAAGTACTGTGTCATTACCGTGATCTTAAACTAATTATAATAATAATCTTATAATAATAATATAATATAATAATATAATAATCTAATAATCTTAATAATTATAATGGATCTGAAAAATAGTTTCCCAGTG
Organism: Porites evermanni; assembly: GCA_942486025.1. NCBI lineage: Eukaryota > Metazoa > Cnidaria > Anthozoa > Scleractinia > Poritidae > Porites > Porites evermanni. The sequence continues at coordinate 67,966 of CALNXI010002539.1, read as the reverse complement.
ACATTTCGAGACTAAGAAATCAAAATACACAAATAGTATTTTCCACTTCCATTCTTATCTAGTAGAACAATTCTTTGGTTAAGAATTGGTTTAAATACGTTTTCTCAGACCTGATTGGCTTTTTTCTTGCAACACAATAACTCTTTGTCGAGACAAACAAAAAAGAACCTTTGAAAAAATGTCAGAGAAAATAAGCAAATCGAGCAGAGTGTGACAGAACTAGATGTGTTGAAAAGTTTCCCTGAGGTTTACTTCAAAAATAAAGAAAGTTGCTGTGTCCCCAAAAGAAGTCAAGTTTTTCTTGCTGTCTTCTTATGTTCTGGGCAACCCTCAAGTTAAATTTTTCCTTTGGAAGCCATTTGGCAACCACCTCCAGGGGTGGACAGAGGATTTTGTGATAGAGGGGGCCTAGAGATATAGTATACAGTGGCATTATGGGCACAATAGCGCCCATCAGGACTGCGAGTGGGGCACTCTTCTAGGGAGGTTCGGATGCATGCTCCTCTGTGAAAATTTTTGAGATTGAAGTTCTCTGAGATGCAATCTAGTGCATTCTGGATGCTTAAATCTAGCAAATGCCTGGATTCCATTTTCAACATGTAATTCTGAAATATTTAACTAACCACAAAAGAGGAGGAGGGGGGGCCTGGGCCCACCCCTAAGTGCATACTGTAACTTATAATCCATGTCCAGTAACATCCATGTCGTTGCTTAAAGTATTAGTATTCTCTGGTTGCCAACTTGGCAAATATTCTCCAAAACAAGTCGCCAGAACCAAAATTTTATTCGCCGTGGCATCTAAAGTGGTCACAGCTCGGAGGGTTAGCATAATGAAATTTAACACTTGGCGTCACCTCGTGGCTTGCTGTTTAAAAATACCTTAAAAAGACGCTTTATTTTTTAGTTTTTCATCGAAATATCGGGTTAAAAACAAGCAAACATTAATTTACTGTTAGAATTCATCAAATATACAAGGCTTTAAAGGCAAAAAGCTAAGCGGCAAGGAATTCGCTGAGTTTGAAGAGTAGCGGAGAGTATGTGTGGTTTGCACGCAAAGATTAATTCTTACCTCGATTTTTGCTTGTTATCCTCCAGAATCCTTCAAATTAATTTGCTTCACTTGTATTTAGTCAAAATTCGTCGATACAAGCTTTCATTCTTCGCAAAACCCGCAACAAAATTCTTGCCGCATTTCTCACTGAGTTTTCAAGCAATCGTGGCGTGAAGCTAATAACCCACCGGGGGCTGGGACTAGCCAAATCAACGTCAAATTTGGAGGCAATAGGAAGTAACGCAAAGCTCGAAGGGGCGGGGGAGGCGGGGGCGAGAAACCGCCCCCCGCCCCCTTAGTAGTTTTGACACTCATGCAATATGGCAGACCGTAACGCAAAGCTCTCGATCTCGATGATTACGGAAAAATAGAGGACTGTGTACAGTCTACTAAATATGATTTGTAATGCAGCAAAGAAATAATTAAATCACCGCAAACGGCATCATGTCCAGATGGATGTTACTAAGTATTTAGCTCTTCTTGATCAATTTCTTACGAAAGACATCATTGGTTCGTGTGCACTAGCCAAAATTATTAATTTCATGATAGACAGTGAGATGTCCCAGAAGCAAAAAATTGATATGATCTGCTCCATTATTAGTACTATTAGCCTTTCGTTCCCTCTAGCCTTTATAAATCTTATCTTTCATTGTGCTTTACAATTCTACATGACTTGCATAAACGTATCTCTTGTGTTAACAACTACTTTATTTATTGTTCTGCAGCTGCCTGAGGTAACTGCTTCCACCATCTGATGTACCGTTACGACTCCACTTAGTAACTCCAGAAAGTTGGGTAGAATGAAACTCCCTGCTGCCGACTTCTCTTAAGCCTCTACACCAATGTCAAACGGCGGGCGGTTGCTGTTATTCGAAATCGCTTGAGCTGCTCAACTTGTCTGTCATCATGGCTGCGAGAAGCGAAACGATAATGATCTATAAAACTGACAAGCCATCTTTTCCTTTTATTACATTCATTATTTATTGTGGAAAGCGTTGAAAATCACGCTCTTCCCAACGCCCCTTGGAAGAATCGAAAAAACGTCCTTGCTTTAATCGAGATTCTTCTAGCAAATTTCGCTCATCTCGCAGAAAATGTTCGAATGCCTCGTTTATAATAGCTTCGATGTCTAAGTGATTCGATAACAGATGATGCCTATTGCATTTCTCATCAACATCACAGGCACTTGAATGTTAACAGAAGCTGTGTCATAATCGACCAATGAGAGGGTACACTTGAATCCAGTATACCGAAACGATCGACCTTTGGAGAACGTTGACAGGCGTTCCCTCGCTCTCGTCCAATTCCCCTCGCTTTTTTCTCCTTGTTTCCTGTGCATAAAATGATTCAACTCGCTCCCCACCATCCGAACACTGCGCTCTACATGACTGACTCTCGACAAACAGTCGGGCAATATAAAAGAGTCATTTTGGCATAGTCGAAAAATTTTTCAAAAGGGGTTCACCCATGATTTTGGTCAAAAATTAAAAATTTCTCTCAAGTCTGATTTTCTTTGAAAAAGGCCTAGGCATGTATTTTTATGATGTTGTTTCTAAAAAAGTAGGCTTTGTAGACTATAAAAATGTCATTGCGACAGAGTCGAAAAAATTGGCATTTTTCCAAAGGAGTTAACCCATGATGATTTTCGTCAAAGTTTCAAAATTTCTTTCGAGTCTGCTTTTCTTTGAAAAGGGCCTAGATATGTATTTTTATGATGTTGTTTATAAAAAAGAAGGCTTTTTAGACTATAAAAATGTCTTTTGTACATAGTCGAAAAAATTGCATTTATCCACCGGGGGTTAACCTAAGATTTTGGTCAATTCCAACTTTCTTTCGAGGCGGCACGATGGTTGGTTGCTACGGCTTTTCCTCCCGCAACTTTGTAAATTCAATTTATGGCTCACAGAGGTCTTCGTCGTTACCAACCTGATAGCCTGTAATCAGCACGCTTCTAGGTTTTCGCTTTGAAGGTATTTTCAGCCAGTTTGACGAACAAGTTTTTTCCAGTCGACTAAGTTTAGCCCGGGTGACTTACATTATGACAAGATAGCTTGAATCTGAGGATATAACATTTGAGAAAAAATAACTCGCTTACGGCTGGAGTAGTATTTTAAAAAGTACCTGCCTCTTGAAGTAACCGTAATAAACGTGATCCTGCACAAAACCACCGTTACGTTCAATTAACACTGATGAGCTGTTATAACGAAAAGCAGCTGTTAAATATTACACGCTTCAAATTCTGAAGTATTATTTTACGGTTAGATTTCTTTAAAGCACCTGCTAACGACTGCCACTTGTTGCCATGGAAGCGGTTATTAGCAACAAAGTGCGGGTATCTTTTTACTGCTGCCAAAATTATCTGTATTTGTGATTCTCGATTTCAAAAGTTAAATTCTCCTCCTCCACGACTTAACCAGACTTTCAACTTCACAAAAAAGGACTTTTTACATTTAATTTTGTTTTACTAGAGGAACAAGGCCAAACGAAGCATTTGAACAATTTTTCCAACATTTGGAACTAGTGATACGTCGTCTTCTCTATTTCTCTATTTACACGGTTAACATCACAAGTTATTACACGGTGAGTTTTTCTTAGTGTACATCGCTACATAAAATATCAAAAAAAGATACTTATCTTTGTACGGATAATGATAGATGATGTGTACCGTATATAAGTATTTGCAAAGAACCGTTTCTTCGCAGATTTCGATAAACAGTGTTTAAGCTTATGTACAAGACTATAGTTTGCATAAAATATACATATTTTTCAAACGTCTCTAATTTACAACCAACAAAATCATTTACATAAATCTTGAATTGGTCAGCTCTATAGTTTAAATAACCGGCTGCGATATTGCGAAGACTGTATTAGCTTCAAGTTTTATCGAACAAACCTCTTCATTGATTGAATTCACCATATAAATAATGTTCTATTTTTCATTTTGATCTTCGTAATAAAAAAAGAAAAGAAAAAGTTAAACAGTATTGTGAACTCGATGAAAATCTGTTTTAAACATTTCTTTTTTGCAATGGAACCAAAAAGAGGGAACTATCCTTATTCAAATTCTTTATTCGTAGTTTATAGTTTTTCTTTAACAAGTGCAAACGTTTCAATTTTACTATTATTTGACTTTCACACAAAAATATATAAGTCGGCTTCTAATTTGCCTTCAATTTATTAAGTCTCGTATTTGCTTAATACTGACCGTTGATTCGATTGTCTAAATTCATGCCAGCTAGATGACAAATTGTTTTATTTAAATATTTGTCATGAAGTCTATGAGATTCGAACTAAGTTTACCACTAAGGTAAGTGCATGGTTAGCAGAAGAGAGGGGATTAAATTAGAAGACTTGAATTCTGCGTTTATGCGAAGATATCTCGTAGTGACTTGAGATATGATTGCATGAACACGATCATATGGATTTTATCAACCGTGCAGAACCCGCGCTAACGAAAGAGCTCAAAACATCCATGATTACTTAAAATGTTTCATTACTGCCGTAATTGTAAAAATTAAAAATTGTACTACACACAGCCCGCACATTCTTGATTCCCTATGGCAAACGGTTTACCCTCGGAAAGTTAGGTCCTGAGTTTCTTCGGCTCCGACGACCAGATGACTGTAGTTTAGTATGCAAACTCACTTTTTGGTGGTAATGCTAATCTTGGCGATTTTTCATGCAGTAAAAACCCTACGTATAAGTGTCATTGATCATGCGTGATGCTGGATTTTTACCCAATTTTTTTTTTTTGCATTTTCACGGACCGTCTTTGCTTCTATTGCCAGCAAAATTTCGCTTCATGCTACCCGTTTGCCATCTCTCCTCTTCCAGATAACAAAGTAAAAATGTCAGACATTGAAAATGAAATGGATGCGCGGTTTGAGGTATAGTAAGTTGTCCTTCTTAAACGATTCTTTTTATTGTTTTTTTAACCAAATCTATTCAATGTTCAGAAAATTTCCCACAAATTTAAATTTTTGAGTAGATTCTTTTCCTCAAGAACTTCTTCATTGTTTCCTTTACAATTGTTTCATTAGGAGTTGGCAGAAATTATAAGGAACGAAAGCAAGCCAGGAACTCGAAAGAATTCATCAAAACGTAGAAATGATAAAGAGGAGAAGTCCAAGGCACGTAAATAGCTTCAGTTTGGACAAACCGATCATAACTTTGTAAGAGCAAAATTTCAAGCCCCATAATCCCGAATATTTTTTTTTTTGGCCAAGCCGTATCTTGCACGCCTCAGCAAACGAAATAGCTACGAGCTACGACAAAAAATGCATGGAAAATAAAAAGCGTCAAAGCTAGTCTCCCATTTTCTGAAGTCGTGTTCTCCTTAGAAGCTCATTTATTAGTTCTTTTCTTCAGTTCCAACCCTCGTACTCACTTTTTTACATTGATATTTTAATTTTCAGCAACCAGAAACACTCAAGAACACAAGCCCTGCTGCAGAAAATAGAAACGAAGCCAACGAAGACATTGTAAGATTCAAATGAATAATACGTTTCTTCATCAATGCATGTCTAAAGGATAAACTTTGCAATTGGGTTATTGGGCATTTTAAGTTCAAAGACAGGGTCATTTTGTGTTGAATTGCACTTTGGAAATGTGTACCTGGCAGATTCCGACCCACTTTGCTGCGCAACTTTGTAAAAGCCACCAAAGAAGCCATGGCGTCCATAAAAGAGTCCCATAGTACAATACGACACCACATGACCCAGACTCTCCCTCAGCCACCAAATAGCTAATGAATAAAATTTTTCCTTTCCCCCGCTCCTAATATGGAGTCAGCTTAGTATAGGTTTGACTTTATTTCATTTTTCTTTTCTTTATACCACAGGGAAATAAAACAAGTTATAATCAAAATGAAAGTGAAAGTCATAAAGAACCAACCAAGGACGCAGACGAAGTATGTCACCGAATTACTTTCGCTCAATGTTCGGATTAATACCATGCGCATGGCCTGTCTTTAATGGAATTTTCAATAACAGCCTGTTGGCCTTTCAGCTTGAAAAACTCCCCAGCGTTTTCGGTAGAATTCTACTTATTTAAACAAAACATCCTTAAAAGCTAAATGCAAATAATGAACCTTAATACTTGTTACCTTTCCGAATTCTTCATCACTCGAGATAATAATTATCCTACGTTAATGATAAAAAGTTATCTGTTTTTCAGAAAACGGCAGACTCTACGAATGACGACCCTCCAAGCCAACAAAAAATAACAGCGGAAGAAAATGAAAAGGTAAGTATGCCGTCTGGTGGGGACGAAAACAATTACATACGCTTGTTGGTAGTTTCTTGGTGTTGGGCATTGTGCAAACCAAATGATATCGTAAAAAAGATCGAAAAGACACTGACCCAACAAAAAAAAAAGCAATACCTAGCCAACAACGTCTTTCGCAACACACTCACTTGGTCAAGTCATTAGTTTGTGACGCAGTCCTGAATGGAATTTATTTCTTTGTAGAATTCGTTCCTCAACAAGTATTTGAGTGAAAGTGAATCAGAAGACGAGGAAATACTGCAAGAACCTGAGAAAAAGAAAATTGAAAAGCAAGCAGAAAGGTACAACCCTTGACTTCCGGACTAGAACCTCAGATAAAAATGGTACCCGTAGAAATAACTTCTTTCACAATAGATATCTCATCGAGCTGTCTAAGTATTTTAAGAAACAAAAGATTTGACATCTTTACCTTTGCCTAAGCATTGGAATTTAGCTTTACTTCAATTTGTTTATTTGTCATTGGCGTAGTTTAAAACACTTTATAATGCTAAAAATCGCCTTGTGCAAATGTGAACCGTCGTGAGTGTCGATGCTTGATTGGTGGCAGGAGCCAGGAGGCGATTTAAGGGAAGTTTGGAACGTTGTTGGCAAGATATGTCAGTGAGGCCTTCGATCCCTGACCTTTTTAAGAAAAATAAGAAAAAAGCTGTTCATTTCACTCTCCTCAACTGTATCCTGTTTAAGACATGAGAGGCCTAGGCTAGATGTCGAACTTTTCATGAGACGAACCAAACTTAGTTAAGGTAAGTTCGTCTGAATGAGTTTGGATCGTCTGTATCCGTCTGCTTTAGACAAAGAGAGTACGTCTGAACGTCTGAGTGTTTGGTTCGTCACATGAAAAATTCGATGTTTGGCCTTGACCAGGCTTTTTTTTACCATATTTCACATACCTTGGTCAAGACTGCCAATAGGCTCGATTACCAGCCGTTGTTCGGGAAATGAGCCTGCGCTCCTCCCCCGAACAGCTCGGGGAGGACCGAGAGAGCAGCGGAAATTGAGCCAAGACTGCCAGTCCAGAAAAGATACCGCCTGTTTAAAACGCTAAATAGCAAAATTATGCACGCTGTATACGACTGACGACCCCTTTAACTACACTTGCAGGTATCACATACATGTTTAGACCAAACAAGGGATCCCTCCCAAGGAAACGATAGAAAGGGCTTAGTTATACAAGGCCATGTGATCCAAACAAGCGTATTAAGAGTATAGCGCGTTTTCACTCACCTGACCAGCGTCTATGCAAATTCATTGGAACAAAGGAAAGAGTTTTCATAAGAAAAGAGTTCATCTCCCACAGGATTGGTTTCGAAAACCAACATGGCCGCCATTCCATTGTTTTCGAACACCAATATGGCCGCCGTGACGTCATGTGAAAACGCTCTATAGGGGAAAAATCAATCCTAGATTAAATTTGTTTCCATCAACTTTTTTTTGTTTGTTTTAGCAGGAAGCCTGATAAAAAGAAAGCAAAAAAGAAAACTAAGAACTCAAAACCACCAACTCAGCGAAAGCCTTCTCAGAGGTGGAAAAACTTAAGACTTGTTGTTGGAGATGACAGGTATGAACATCCCGGGGGGGGGTGGTCGGGTGGTCGGTGGTGCTGATCGGAAATTTTGAATTAAATCCCTAAAAGAGACCGATCCAGACGAAGCCCAAGCTTTTTTTGACCCCTAAAAGAGACCATGTTAAAACACATACAATACGCATATTTTTATATTTTTTCACGTGCAACCCTAAACGAGACCTTCACGGCTAAATATGATGGCGTTTTGCCCAGAACACCCTAAGTGAGACCAAAATGCGGAGTCCCTCCCCCGGTATGAACACTTTTAAAGATAATTACAAATTGGCAGACTTAGCCTTGTCCGCCTGTACTACCGGTCCCTAATACAATGAAAGGGACTAATCTAAATAAAGTACTGTAGAAGGTCACCCCTGGTAACTTATTATATTTAACACTATTGCAGTGAAGATGAGGAGAAACAAGTCATAAAACCTCCACTTAAAGTAAAGCCAACTCGCAAGGAAAGGTAACGTGTATGCTTTGTCGAAAGGTTTACAAAGAAATTGGGCATATCAGTCTGTTCATAACCTTTTATTTGCTCTTAACAGATCGGCAAGCTGGTGTTCGAAACTAAACACCATGGAGGCGGAAGAGGGCAGGGGGGGGAGGGGTTGGTGATCTCTGGGGGATGGGTTACTATAGTATCTAAAACTGCATTTTTAAGTCAAAATAACCGCCATCTAGATGATTCTTCGATAAAACCCTCAGATCCATACAGTGAAAAGTTCAAGAAGTGATATATCAACAAAAGTTGAGTTGATTTTAATTAAAGGCTGAACCCACAGTATGTTAAACCGCACATTCAGTATTCTAACTGCTCTGATGACATCGTTGTGTTTTACATAAAGTCAAAATAATAGGCAAAACCTACGCAGACGGTCCACAGTTTCCAGAATTCCAACCGCTCAGGCAGAGAGCTCGACAGAGAGCGAGGAGGAAGATGACCGAGTGCTAGACGGCAAAGTGGTGAGCCCGCTTAAGATAATACCAGTATTTAGAGTCGCTTTTCAGAGGAACTCCCTCCGACAAATTTTGGGAGTCACGTGACTGTACGTCCGCCCACCCGCCCAAGTTTGTCGTTTGAAGTCTATTATAAATCAATCAACGGGAGCTTCACTTTCAACTTTAGGTATAGTGCTTGCCTCTTTTGAGAAGCATTTGTATACAGAAAAAACGTATTGGGGTGCACTAGACTTAGTAAACGCTGCTATACAAGCACAAAACATGAGTTAAAAATTTCCCTGTTGAAGAATGGGTGCGAAAAAAGTTGAATGAAATCTAACAAGGTCAGACCGACGTTGCCAACTCCGATTGCACCTTCATGGGGAAAACTGCTCAAAAAAATACATGGATAAGTGACGATTACTATATTTCCTTGCAGAGTGAACTGATGATTTTATTTTTGGTTTGTGCAGAGCGTGGCTGACCTTCCTTCGGAGTACTGGCAAATACAAAGGCTCATCAAGTTTTTGAAGGTGAGAGTGTCATCGCTGTTGAAACAGTGAATAAGGGAACTAATTGACAACTCGAAGCAAGAAAAGGCTACAAACAGGGGAAAACAATACGGCATAATGGCGTGGAAGTGGCGTTACGGATGTTGGAGACGAGTGCTGAGCGAAAGGGTTATGGGAAGGCAAAATTCCCCTCTTCGGATCTCTCCCTTCTCTCTCGCTTTCCTGAATAGATAACTAAATATCCCCGGATAAGCGATCTACTGGAGAGAAAGCAGTGGCGAAAGTAACTTGAAAGACCCACTCAAGTTAAACCTGTTTAAATCCTGTTTTTCTAGATTGGTAACCAAGTCGCAACGGTGATTACGCTGTGTTCTCTGACTGACTTTAACTTAACTCAGGAGATGACGCAGATGGCCATCAGAGATGTTAATGGGCTAGCAGTTCTGGTTAATATTCTTAGAACTGATCACATTAATTGCCAGGTAAACAAAGGGGGACTTCCTCTAACAGGCTTCAAGGAGGGGCTCCTCCCGAAGAGGTTTTCACTCAAGAGTTGCGGGGGGGATTACACGAGATGAGGTATAGACAAGAGCAAGAAAAACCCTGCCATTTAGACATTCAATAAGGACCTTTCAAGGTGTCTGGAATAAACGCCCCCTAAACGCTGATCAATTCAGGCTAGTTTCCCAACGCTTACTCAGGGTAGAAAAGGTATAAAAAATTGTCAAGGTGCAGGAAAAAGAAAAGATTACCACTTCTGTGGAAGGGATATAAAAGGAGAGAAAATTGTTACATAGAGAAGTGTGGACACTGACCTGTCATGGAGTACATCCGGAAAACAATTTGTTGTCTACCCCGCACCGCCCCTTCCCCCTTGATGACCAGATACTTCCATGGTTTGCTTGGTTATTTCTCCTTACATTTTAGTAATGTAACCATCATCAAAACAATACCTATACCCCGCCCCGCCCCCTCCCCCCTCTGATGACCGGATACTTCCATCGTTTGCTTATTTATGTGTCACTACATTATACTTATATAACCATCATCTAGATAAAAAAAAATATATCTGTGCTGAGACTTTTTAGGGTAGCTACTAAAGACTTATTTCCTCTTATCATAGTCCCGGCAGACTGTTTTTAAGACATCGCAGTTGTCAATAAGCACATAGTCCGCAATGGAGGTCGAGAATAAAACAACTGAGTGTTTATCAGGGTCTAATTCAGCTCTTTACTTTTTGCTCAATAGATTGGTGCGTTAAAGGTTCTTCGACAGTTAACATTAAACAGTAAATACAACAGGCGAGCAGTAATTAACATAGGAGGTAATTATAATTTACAGTCTCGGTCTTGATATTTCTTTTTCCTTCCTCCAATTTCCGTCCCATAAATTTCCTACCTACCTTTCCGTCTTTCCGTTTTTTCTTCTTTTACTTTTCCACCCTTTTTCCTTGTCTTCTTCTTCTTTCCAAAATTTCTTTTTCTCTTTCAGTCCTTTCCTTTTCCAATTCTGTCTTCCGTTTTTCTCAGCCCCCCATCCTTTCCTTCATTCACTTCCATCTTTCCTTAAATTTCCTTTCTTCCTACCCGTTCTCCCAAATCCCGCAGTTTTCCTCATACACTCGAACCTCNTTGGTTATTTCTCCTTACATTTTAGTAATGTAACCATCATCAAAACAATACCTATACCCCGCCCCGCCCCCTCCCCCCTCTGATGACCGGATACTTCCATCGTTTGCTTATTTATGTGTCACTACATTATACTTATATAACCATCATCTAGATAAAAAAAAATATATCTGTGCTGAGACTTTTTAGGGTAGCTACTAAAGACTTATTTCCTCTTATCATAGTCCCGGCAGACTGTTTTTAAGACATCGCAGTTGTCAATAAGCACATAGTCCGCAATGGAGGTCGAGAATAAAACAACTGAGTGTTTATCAGGGTCTAATTCAGCTCTTTACTTTTTGCTCAATAGATTGGTGCGTTAAAGGTTCTTCGACAGTTAACATTAAACAGTAAATACAACAGGCGAGCAGTAATTAACATAGGAGGTAATTATAATTTACAGTCTCGGTCTTGATATTTCTTTTTCCTTCCTCCAATTTCCGTCCCATAAATTTCCTACCTACCTTTCCGTCTTTCCGTTTTTTCTTCTTTTACTTTTCCACCCTTTTTCCTTGTCTTCTTCTTCTTTCCAAAATTTCTTTTTCTCTTTCAGTCCTTTCCTTTTCCAATTCTGTCTTCCGTTTTTCTCAGCCCCCCATCCTTTCCTTCATTCACTTCCATCTTTCCTTAAATTTCCTTTCTTCCTACCCGTTCTCCCAAATCCCGCAGTTTTCCTCATACAGCCCAACCTCCCGTAAGCGACAGTGGTCGTTTACGGGAGGTGGTCGCTTACAAGAATCGAACCAAGGGGAGCCTCTTCTGAGAAGAGGTCTGGGTACATCAATTTTATGGAAGATAATTTATTGCACGCAATTTGTAAGTTACGCCATGTGTAGTTCCATTTTGTTACTAAAATACTAAAATTCTTCGTATATTCAAAGTAGCACAGTGCGCACAGCGAACATAGACATCAGAGAATGCGTCAATTTGTCGCTTACAAGAGGTTAAAAGCCATGGAAAATCATTAAACTTTCAGGCCCAAAAACTGGTGGCGGTCGCTAACAGGAGGTGGTCGTTTACTAGAAGTTCAACTGTAGCTCTTGTCTGGGAAAGTTTCGGTGTTTTGGATAGGAGGTCACTTATGGGAGGTGGTCGCTTACTAGAAGTGGTAGCACACGGAGGTTCTACTGCACTCTTCTCCTCCGCTCCACATTCCTTCCTTCCTTCCTTTTATTGCATGTCGTAGTATAATATCTAATTCGAATTTCATCACTCTTAAGTTGTCCAGATTTTGATTGATCTCATCGACGATGCTCGTGCACAGGGAGTCCAAGGCTTAGCTGCAGCTAATCTGTCCAACATGGCCAAGTCGAGTTTGGGACGAAATATTCTAAAGCGACATGACGGGATACAAAAACTCGTGAGTATTGGAGGATGTGAGAAACCTTTTGCCAGAAATCTGGCTAACCGAAGGTTTTAAAAAGATTTATGTTATCTTTTACACACGCGTTTATTCTTTTCGACCGAGTATTCCGAGGGCTGTCCAATATACCTGTCCTGTAATAAAGGTCCGTATAAACCATGTTACGATCCGTGCTCGTATGGACCGAGAAATTCTGTTAAAGAGTGCTTTTTGCACTTTATGGGTTATAGAACAAGGAATATTACGTTTGGAACGTGCTTGATTCGCTTCATGTAACGAGGAATTTACGATCGGTATCAATCAAGCACTCCATATGGACTGCACGAACCGTAACACATTGTGCCCTGATATAATGTTGCATAAGATGCACTCTTCGTAACTGCTCAGAATATGAACTGGTAGTAATGCTGAGAGTTTGTACAGAGGGTACGATCCGCGGTCAACGGCTTTTAACGGTCCGTAACAGTGCGGCAGTACAGTATTAGACATGACTGGAGTATTCAACAGCTTCGGAGATTTTGCTTAGGGCCCCTTACACACTAGTCTACCTCGCTCCAAAAAACGGCTGCGAGGGAGACTACTTACACACATGTAACCGATGAATTTTCATCAGAACACTGTTTCTGTTTCTTTCTTTCTTTTGTTGTTGTAGGTGGATTTACTAAACTACGAAGATGGAAAGGGACGCCGCCCAGACAACCAGTCACCAGGCCAAGACGGGGCAAAACTAGAAGTTGCTCGTAATGCCGCGCTTGCGCTGTGGAGTTGCAGCAAGAGCACGCGCAGTAGGTTTGTGACGTTACTAGCCATTACCATTTTTGGGTATCAGTTTCGTGCGTTGTGATTGGTAACAAAGTAAATCTGGCCGAGAGATACTGAAAATGAGTATAAGCTCAATAATTTTTTTAATGGCGGCCATATTGTAACACATTGATGATGATTGTTGCACTTTAAGTTCTTCAAGATCTTCTATCACACTACCAGTAGTCATTTTCGCGAAAATCACAACGACTTAGCCCAGATGACTTTTACCAATTGTCTTCTCTTAGTTCCGGTGACATTTTGTCTGACGTTGCCGTCGTGGTTTCAAAGCATTCTCTTTACTAATTTCGTACGACAACAAGTGATTGAACCGGAGAGACAAAACTTTATCCTTGTTATTCTAACCGCAATGAGTAGCCCTTATCTTTACCGAGAATGCGCAAGCATCTTATTTTTCTTTTGAGTCAAAGTAGATCGAGAGCACGCGTGAGGGCAAGCGGCAAAGCAGCGAAGAACGAAGGCAGAAGCCCTTCCATAATTTTACTTTTTCACTCGCCGCGTGTGGCTCTGAAGAAAGAGCGGCGACGGCTCGCGATCACCCAGACTGTCTAAGATGCACAATGTAGAAGTGTACTGTACTCTTATATGAAGATCTCAAATTGCTTCTGATGCAGGTCAGCAATTTACAAGGCTGGCAGCGTGCCTTTACTCGCTAAACTCATCAAGCTGGACAAAGAGGAATTTCTTATTCCCATAGTGGGCCTCGCACAAGAGTGCGCCGTGGAGGTAAATTAAGTAAATGCACTGTAGAGTAGTCCCAGGACAGCCCTGTCTGGAATTATGTTTGGTGTTTCGCTTGGTGTAACGCTTCGGTTAGACACAAAGAACAAATTCCTGTTGTTATTTTTGACGCCAGGGAGGTCAGCGTTAATTGTTCTCGTTGCTTGCTTTGGCTTCGGTTAGATATCATGTGACCCGAGTTAGTAAAGACAGACATACAACAATTTAACACGTATTTCTTTAAATACCCTACTTGCATACGCTGTTACTTAGAAATGGCATCGTATTGTTTAAAAAAAACATAGTATATAAGGAAGCAGATGACAATAAAAGGCCAAGTGGGCGTGGTGAGGCGCGGGGATTGATACCCGAGCAACATCGTATCATCCGCTGTTTTTCTTCCATAGTCTCGTTTCAGGGAAGCCTTTTACAAGGAGAATATAATAACAGCTATTGTTCGTCGGCTGCAAACAGATAATGAAGAGCTCCAAGGTTACTGTGCTAATGCAATATTTAAGGTGAGTTGGCGACTACCACATTGACTGAGTCAGGTTTGCCCACTATACCCTCCCCTCCCGTCTAACATTAATGATTCTAAACGAGATCATTATCCCAATATTTTAAGGGTCATGTAGAAGACGCGTTGGGGATTTTCCTGTACTATTTTAGAAATATTTTTGCTGCTCAATTCCGATATTCTCATGACATTTTGCTTAAGTAACTAATCATATCATAGAGAGATATTAGATGCGGATCACTACTAGTGCTCAAAGGGTTGCAAGAACTTGGATGTCAGACCCGTGTCGATAATTTTTCCGCCTCTTTATCGCAGTGTGCAGAGGACGAAGGCACGAGAAAAGCTGTGTATGACTGCGGAGGATTGGATACGCTCGTTTCACTCCTCTCCCGCCAAGATAACAAGAAGCTGTTGGCCGCAGTGACAGGAGCTATTTGGAAATGTGCAATAAGTGAATACAACGTAAAAAGGTATTGATGCTGTACTGATACACTGGAAGAGGCCAAGCGAGTACAAAAGGGAGAATATTATTAAGGACTTGACCTGGTGTTTTCTCAAGTTTAGCGGGCTTCCAAGAATAGCATGTCTACACGCAAAACGACCTATTTATGCCAGAACTTGAATTAGTAAACCGAATTCCACTAGAGAGGTAACCAGATGTCTGCCTTCATCCTCTTATTCTCGAGCAGTGGATCCATCACCGCGCTTAAACGGAAAAATTGATTTCATTACGAAAGTTTAGATAAGAGTTAACTTTCAGAGCAACAAGTGTAAATTTGGCTAGAGCTGAATTTCAAAGAAATGCAAAGTCTTCGTCACCACCCGCTTGCTAGAGGACATTACTTGATTTCGGGTGGTTCTCATGTTCCGTGCAGGTGGGGCGGATGTACCTGTAGGAACCCACTTTTTCTTTCCTTTCTCCTATTCTCTTGCTTTTTCATTTCCATGTTCAGTATTTCGCTTATTCATACCTAGTCTTGAACCTTATGTCATGAGCTGAAAGACTAACCTTCATTCTCTCACTCAGACTGATGGAAGTCAACGTTGTGGAGACACTTGTTAAACTTCTTCAAGCAGAAGAAGAAACAGAGGAACTTCCGGAACAGGTTAGTTGCGCAGATTGTCCAAAGTCACTCTACCTTGACTCTAATGTTAACAAAATAGAAATGCAAAAAGTAATTACCTTCTTATTCTTAAAAGCTTTCAAACGATATATTGTAACGTGATGCTACAGAAAATAAAGTCATACTCTCTTTTAAACTTGTTTCTTGAAATTATATTAACTATCGTGCGCTGTACCTGTACAATCTCCCGTTTTAACCAGAAATCCTTGGCATGGTTTGCATCTCTTCTAGCCTTCCGCTATGTTCCCAGCTGGCCCCTTTGACCTGCATCTCCAATTGTTCTGAGGGTTAGAAGTATTGCACTGCTTCCGAATCTATCATTTGGTAAAACTAGCTATAACACTTGTAAGTTGTAACACGTACTGAGTTTACTCGTCCCCTACTCATACGCGCCATTTGACTTTCCATCGTTCTTATAACCCGATTAAGGTTCAACTTCATATTGTCGGAGCCATCGCGGAACTTGCCAAAGACCCCAGAGCCCCGCTGGAAATGCTACGATGCAAAGGCTGCAGGACTTTAGTTGACATTCTCAATATACCAAACGAGGAACTTACCAGTACAGCGGCGAGAGCTATTGCCGCATGCGCGGTAGAAGTTGGCTGTCGATCGTAAGTGGTGATGGTGTTATTCTTCTTTTTTTTTTTTTTTTAATTATTCATCTCCTTGGTGTTTTCGTTTTAAAAAAGATGATGCTGTGGTTTTCACCGTCCTACAGAAAAGACCCAGAAAAATTTTCAATCTTTGGAAATAAAAAAATCGTATAGCCCAAGCAGTCAACTCTTGGGTTACAATCGATTTAAAGAAAGTTACCAATTTGATTGAAATTAGCCTTTTTCCATAGAAAAAAGTCAAATTTACCAAATTTTAGCACGAAACAGGTTTGTAAAGTAAAAAAGAAGCAATTCCCATGTTTTATGTTAAGAATTTGCAAGGACGATACGTATCGGAATTCAGTAAGTCAAGCTCGCGTTTTTAGAAAACGATCACTTTTTTCCCTTCATCTGGTTACTTTTAATTATTACAACAAACACATCGCACAGCTTTTAAAATTACAGGTGACTTTTGATCTGGTCTAGTTCAGTTACATCTAAGTATACTTTATTTCAGAGTATTCAATAGATTGGAAGGACTAAGACTTCTGTGGTCCCTAATGAAGTCGAGAAACAACGAGGCGAGTAGTATATGAGTATATATTCATGATATATTGTGTTAAAATGACATTAAGGTACTTTTTACAAACGATCGCATCGCTACTAGTAGATTACTACTAACAGCAGATTTAAAGAAAACTAAAGGTTTTGCTTGATGCTGCTGATTTTTCAGGTAGTTTCCGGTGCAGCGTGGGCAGTGTACAGACTAATGCAGGACACACCGGTACGGAATACATGAAATTCGAACCATATGCACAGATGTGATTATTGGATAGTGGGCGATTTCGCCCAAGAAACTGTCTTGACTTGCGTTTAGGCCTTGTTATAATACGCTTAGAGATAACTAGAAAGTTTTATCCTGGAAATGCAATCGTCCAAAAAATTAAATTGAGGAGAGCTTCAGAGATTCCGGTTCACTAGCTACGTGAGGTCGCGTGCGGAAACGTTTACTTAAACAAAACGTTCAATTACATCCTTTCTCGCTTACATCAGGGTTAAAATGATTTCTGTAATGAGATCAAATTCAAATTTATCCGTAGGAGGCCTGGGAAACAGCCCGATCTTTTGTTGGAGGACTGGATCTGAGTGTTCGTCTGCTTAAGTCACGTGACTTAGAGGTAAGTTGCAACTGTTCACTGAAAAAAGTTGCCAAACTGAAGACAAGTAAGAGAAGTGGTTATCCTTGCATTCTTCTACATACATTGTATTCGAAGAGAAACCATTACAGCCGCTCAAATAATTTACTTTCGTTCCCATTTTACGTTGCGCATTGTGAAGATACAAAATATCTTTTCAACTATTTCAGGTTCTTACAAGCGCATGCGCAGTGATATCTATCGTGGCCTGTGATCGAGAGAACCTGGGCGTCATCACAGATTACGGCGTTGTTCCTCACTTGGCTCACCTTACGCATATGGTAAGAAGATAATCCGCTGTACTAATTTAAAACTGCTGGAGCAGCACATTTTTTGAGCTGAATAAAGGGTTTGTTTACTTTTAGCGATTAGCAAGGTTGTTATCATCAGTAGACTTACATCAGCATAAAGATTTCATTGTTGGCATTATCAGTACTTTCCATCATCATTGTTATGGTTATCTTTATCGTTATCGTTATGTTCATAATCATAACCCCTCTAACATCAGTATCTCTCCTTTACTATCGGGAATCGCCACAACTATAAGCTGAAATAGCTGTAGTCATTACTAGTTGTCGTCATCTTCGTAATTATTGTTTTTGTTGTTGCGTCCTCATGGATTTCGACACTCTCATTATATACTCCCGGCTACTGTCAGAAGCCCATAATCCGGAGCGTACAGCTCCCATACTAGGCCTATGTCACGGCGTTTTTACGGATCAATATATATTTAGACACATTTTAGGGCACTTTTTCCCGCGAAAGTAGAATCTCCACCATGTCTATAGGCGCACTGGAAGTATAAAATATCAAAAAGGAAAACGGAACGTAATTAAAAGGCAAAAAATACATATTTTAGGTCTGTAGGTGTTGTTGACTAGTTGTGGAGTTTAAAAAATATTCAAAATTTGCGCCAAAACCGTTCTAAAAATAAACTGGTCCGAGAAAACGCGGTGACACAAGCGCAAGGAAGTTGCTCGCTCCTGCTACTGTATATTTCTGAAAGCCATGTTATCGGCTATAGTGCATGCATGCGAAGATTGTTTGCCCAGAAATGCAAGGTTTCTAATGGTTTCCTGTATAGTGTGCACATGCAAAGATCGTTTTCACTTGTCCTCGTTGCGTCAACAACACGTCTATTATCAGAGTGCATTTTTTGTCATTTTTCTAGACTGACATACGTCTAAGGCGTCACTTGGCTGAAGCTATCGCTATGTGCAGCAAATGGGGCAACAATGCCAAACGCTTCTGTGACGAAGGTGCTGTCAAGCCTATGGTAGAGTACCTGGGATCACATGACATCATTGTCCAGCGGTCAGCAATGCGGGCTCTTGAACAACTAGGCAAGAATCCGGAAAGCTGTATCATAATGCACCGGAGTGGAGTCGTCAAGGTAACGAGCCTCTCTTCAAAATATCATGACTTTTCCCTTGCTGAATCAAATATTTACAAAGCACATGATTTCTCTGAACGTCAAGGCAATAGGTAAAGCAAACGTCTAAAAACGGTCCAGACACAACACGGGTAGTAAAAGGCGCAACACAGCTTTTAAACTCGTTTTGCAAAACAAGTTGAACGTTTCTGTTGCCTGTTTTTATACTTAGCGTTACCAAGACCAATTGCATCCTGTTTTGATTTGCAGCTCCTGTTGGAGATGGTTGGTTCTGATGATGCTGGACTACAAGAGGCTGCGGCTGGATGTTTATTGAACATGCGACAGCTAGCAATGGCCAATGAACGAGCGAGACAGGAGAAGGAATCGAGGAACAGTGACTCGGAAGCTTATTGATGTTCTTTAGCAACAAAAACAATTAGCTTTAGTGGATTTGAGTGTCTTAAAATTTGATTCGCCTAAGGATTACTTAAGTTATCAAAAATCATTTGCTCTTAAACCGTGACAAGACCTTTTTGAAATAATGTCACAGGTTTGTCTGTTTCAGTTGATTTGATGGAAGCCTCTGGCGTTTTAGAAACAAATAAATGTTTAGGTCTTACAAGGAAAGAAAGAGATCTTTTATTCAGTCATTGTCTACTCTTGGCGCTAGGTTCTATATCTTTAGTTGCAATACAAATATTCAAAACCATCTATTGTAGAATATATTGATCATGTTAAAGGCAACTTTACAATTGAGAAAAAAACAAACAAACAAACAATTATTGAAGGAACGGAGAAAATTTGGGAAAAAAGTGGAAAAAAAATTTTTGAGAAAAGGCATTTGTTTGAGTAAACTCTCTTTTTTTCTCCCTGCTTTTTAAAGAAATCCAATATGAACAGATTCCAAAAGAAAAAAGACAATATTTCTTCTACGCTTTATCCTACTGCCGCCTCATTACCCAGATCTGGGTACTGCTTCTGATTGGTTGAATCAAATTTCCCACGCGGCACGACCAATCAGAAGCACAACCCAGATCTGAGTAATGAGGCGTCATCAGTATGGAATTTCTGCGCTCGTTTCTCAGACGTCATTTGGCGGGGAAACCAGTGGTAGCGTCGCCAAATGTCGGCTGGTTTCACACGTTAGGAAAGCTATTTTGTTTGCATTTAAGATCGAGTTTCTAATAGCTTTGAAAATAATACAGCTAGAGAACAAAAACAAACAAGTAATATTTGGTTTCAGGCCAGAAACGTTACCAGGGCTTTCCAGAAACAGGCCCGAAGTACCAGTTGTTCAAAATCGGCACTTATCAAAGGGCATACGGAACTTTATTATGTGATCATGAAAGCTCTCCATAAAAGCATTCACGAGCTACTAAGTCATTCAATTTTTTTTATTTTATTTATTTGCTTCTTACACACATTACACAAACATAGATACTGAAAAGTATCTATGTTTTTAGACCCAGCTTTCTCTGTGTGTAATGGCTTTGAGGACCGGTATAAAAGATAAACGTGGATTGGTAGAGCCTCTCTATTGATTGTTAAAGGCAGCTGGGCCGCCGCGATACGTAGTCGTTCACAGCGGGTGTTCTCTCTCCACTAAAAAATTCAGGCTCCAAATCTAAGGTGGTGATACCTGTCGCGGCCAACCGTTACATGAGCCGAGGTCGAATAGCCCGAAGGGCCGAAAAAAATTCTTGTAGATCAATATTGTCACTAAGGTCTGTAAATTCTGTGCAAAACGAAATAGCCACTGCAGGAATGAGGTCTGAAAAAATCTTGCATGGAAAAAAAAATAACCCATACCTGGCTCAAAAATCAAATAGTGGGCCCCTTACCACAGGCGGCCCAAACTCACGTTACGAGGGAAGGGTATAATGTAATTTACATACCATAGGTGACTTGCCGGTGTCGCGTTACAGGCGATCGTTGAAAACATAAGAGACGTTGTATGAGAAATATATTACTGAGATCTCTGCACGCTAAATAACGCTAAACCTTACTTTTTCTTAAATGAAATGAATAAAAAAGACTTACCTGCAATGTATTCCACTGCGTTTTGGTGTCTGTTTGTCGTTTTACTGGTGTTTTTGGCTTTATTGCGTAACCACTGTTACTCCTTTCATAGAACGAAGGAGTAACAGCGGTTACGCAATAAAGCCAAAAAAATCAGTAAAAAGACAAACAGAGGTAACCCTAAAACTCAATGCAGTAAGAGCAGAGTTATTAAATTGCGAGAAAGCATGTATTTTGCAACAAAGCGCGCGAATTCATTACACTTTTGTATTCTACTTTTGACGTCCATTCTTATTATTTAAGTACTTTTAAGAGTTAAGTTACTGATCAAAAAATACGAACCTCGATTTATAGTCGCCTTGTGACTTGCTTGAGGCGATGAGGCAATCGGGGCCTATACAGTAAAATCCGCTTTCAATCAATCGGTTTGTCTATTGTTATGTTTGATCACAGGCAGACCACCCTCTTTTAGTGGGGGCCGTTGTTGATTGAAATCTGAGCAACGATCTTTTGTTATTTATAGAAGAAATACATATGAACAATACGGTGGCTATTATTTGTTCCAAAATGCAGAATTTAGAGCAAAATTTTCAATAAAAGTTTGAAAAAAATGTTAACTGAGTCATGTGTCATGTTTTTTTCGCCGTCCCGTGCTGTTTTAAGCGCTATTTTGTGAGATGAATATTTGACCTCCGGGCAGGCAGTGTGCGTCACGACCCACAAAGGTTCATGGGTAAAACTGTTACTGTGCCTCATTTCAATGGTGACACAGTCGAGTTCACATCTCGTAAGAGAGATGAATCAAACCCAGGGATCAAAACACTGCTGCCTTTTCTGAAAAACATTACGGAAGAGAGCGATTTGGAGAATTTTCAAGATCTCATAGTGGCCTTAGATGCTTGCTATTGGCGTCACAAGACAATTTCAATAAGTTTATCGCGATTCGGAGACGATCGTGCGATCTAGCCGACTTTGAGCGGCGACTAATTTCCTGCTTCTCATAAGATTTTATGTACTGTTTGGTTTATATGTATATTTTTATCTCATAGTGAGAGAGATCTGTAGTTCATACCTGTATTTGCTTAACTAAAAAAAAATTCGTCCATTAGAAGTGTTATATGTTTGATGCACTTCATTACCGGTCAAGGAGGGGGAGCGCGAGCAAACAGCAAGCTAGGTGAGAAATCGTCTCTCATAACAATTTTATTTTCATCGACAAGGTTATATTATTTTGAAAACGGTACCCGTTTGAAATCCTTATACGAAAATAAATCTTCTATCAGGCAAGGGGAAAACAGACCGAAAGAGCAGAACAAACAGCACAATCGGAATTTCACCGAAGCTACAGCCGCACAAATAAACCACAATCTTGTCTGTGCGTTCACTGAAGTGAGCGCAGTATATCGATTTTGTTATAAAGTAAGACCTAACCTCACAGTTTTAAAATCCTGTATGACGTTGTCTGGATCTTCAATAATGGTTATGTGTTTTGGTAGAGATCTGTAACAATTTATTCCCTCACATAAGTTTACATAAAGATTTGCATACACATAGCACACACCGCACGCAAATTAGTTTAAAGTGACGCTTTCAGTTTCCGCCGTGGGTTATGAAAAATGTTTTGTTTCCAAAGGTTATTACAATATTCAAACTTATTTACCTTTTCTGGTTAAAATAGAACAAACTCTTCCTCGATTTGGCGTTACTCGCTTCGCGCCGGCTTCCGCTTCGGCATGTTTTCTCAGCCCGTTTCCCGGGAGTTGTGCCACTTGGCTGCGCTTGGCTGAGACGATGTCTTAATTTCAAGACACTTTCAACGGCTCATAACGGGAAAACTAACACGGGTAGACCCGGGTAGACCCCAAAATTTGCAAAGAAGAAAGGTTGAAGTAACAAGATGGCCAAAATAATTCGATAAAACCGATAACAGTAACTAGCAATGAATCCAAGAAGAACGGCAAAAACAACACTCAAATCATCATGGCGGCCTGCACATGACCGAGCAATTCAAACTTGTCACAAAAGCAAAATATTTAAAAGTAACACAACTGCTTTCAAGATAAAGTGTTCCAACAACTTTCCACGGCGGTATAGTGTCGAAATTACCAACACAAGCTTGAAATAAAGCGAAAATTTCACCACGTACACCTTTGAAAACGACTCTTTCCAAGCGCGAAAATCACTCTACAAATGACCCATTCTGATTGGTCGAATCTCGTGACGCACACCGCCTGACCTCCGGGGTTAGAACTATAGAAGGAGACTCCTTCTTTAGTTCTAACCTACTAACAGAGGGTGGTCTGCCTGTGGTTTGATCGGCCCAAAAACTCTATGCTTGGACCCTTGCCAGGGGTAAATCAGTCAAGGAAGTACTTACGTACCTTTCTCTGTCACAGGGTTTCTGTTTGTCCTTTTTCTTCTTCCCCATTTCTCGCCAAAAAAGATATGTATAAATCGCTTTCTCTGCCTTCTGGCGTTGACAGCGCGTTGAGGAGGTGCGTTACAAAGCGCGAGAAAAGTGACTTGAGATTCAAATTACGGTGCCCTCAACAATTACAGTATAGATTAAGAATATGATACCATGTTTTCGTCAAACAACCAGGACTTCGTATGACAGGAACTGCCGTCAGCCGGAAGCAAGAATAAGTAATGTACCTTGACAGGAAATTCTATGGACACAAACCTTATTATGCGGAAAAATATTGTGAAAAGAGATTTTTAGACCGTGTAATAAATCTGATCCCTGATTTGGGCTCAAAAGCCTCGTGATCCCTGATCCCATTCTTCTGAGCCCTGAGCCCTTTCCTCTGAGCCCTGATCCCAGCCATATTTTGGGCTTTAAACCCTGAGCCCATATACCATGTTACGACCCTGCTATTACACCATGAAAGTAAAATCTCAGTAGGATCGATAGTTTTAGTGACGTCATGTGCAAACCAACATCAGGTACGTACCTACCTGTTTTTGGACAACAGCCGCTGACAATAGAGCCCAAGGAAATGCACTTGTTCTTATGAGGATCTTCCTACATTTTGAATCATGAATTTTCCTGTTTCAAATGATCTTACTTCCCAGAAATACTATATTGACAAATATGGATCAATCGAAACATTAATCGATAAGGCCAAGAATGGCGAAATCCACGCCCAAGCAGATTTGGGATGGGCTTACTCGCAGGGTTTTGGCGATCTCCTGCCGCAAGATAACGACAAAGCAATCGGATGGCTTAGCACTACTATAGACAAGGGTTATGAATTGCCTCATACCCTAGGAAAACTTGGGGAGTTACTAGATCGGAAAGGAACAATACGACATCAGCAGAAGGCTTATGAGATGTACCACAGGGCAGCGAAACTGGGGAGCAGAAGTTCACAACTCAATCTTGCTGAAATGTATAGATGTGGAGTTGAAGGAGTCGTGAACAAAGATCTTAAAGAGGCATTTAAATGGTATAAAATGGCCGCAGATGAAGGTGCGAGTGATTATGAATTGGGAACAGAGCAAAAATTGCTGGCTGGGACGACGAGAAAACTCGACAACAAATCAAAGCTATGGTCTCTGAAATGTCTGTATAAGTATTATCTAGAGGGTGAATGTCCGGAAGGCCGTCCACAGCCAACTAAAGCAATTCATTATTTGACAAGAGCAGCTGAAATAGGCGATACTGAGGCTCAACGTAACTTGGGGCAGATATACTTAAAGGGAATTTGTGAGCAAATCAAAGACATTTCAAAAGCAAGAAGGTGGCTCAATAAAGCATCTGCAAAAGGTGATGCAGAGGCAAAACAGGTCGGTTGAATATGCATCTTATAAATATATGTTATTCACTGGTTAGGAGGTCCTTATTGGGAGAAACTGTGCCCGAGGTCTTGAGTACTGAGGGTACATTTTTTCCCCCTATGGACCGACCTAGGCCGGTGAATAACATTTTTATTTTTTTTCCTACTTAGATTTAAAAGTTTCCGGAAAATTTTACTTTAGCCTCCAACCTATGCGTGTTGAAGAAGGGTGCGTTCATGTCGATGAAGTGCGCGATCGATTGCAAACCAAAACAAAACAAAACATTGCAACATGATTTTTAACTTGTAATTTATATTATCACAATTAAGCTCTCTTTTCAAATAAAGAAAGGTTTGTGTGTCTTGGTAGACAATTCATAATCTGAGTGTCAAACAAGATGAAAAGAATAATGATGAACTTGATATTAAAAGCTACAGGAAAGGAAATACAGCTAAGATTTTCTTTGCCTGAGTAATTACTTTAAGATTAGTTTGATTGAGCAGGATAAAAACTGCACAAAGGCTTTATAAAAGGAGCTAATTACACATACCAATCTAGAGGTTTTGAATTGAATTCAAATAAAAGAATACGATGTGGGTAACAAGTATATAAACAAAGAAATGAAAACAGTGATAACCAACTGCTGGAAAAGTTGTTCATGTTGTTTACTCAAGATGGAATGCTAAATATAATCGTCAACAACAACCTTTTCTGAGAAGTAGAAAACTAGTGGGGCAAAATTCACGGAACATTCAACGGACTTTCTCAAAGTCCTTTGCTTCTCATTTCCGGTCCCGGTAGTTGGCCCCAGCACAAAGGACCTTTATCCCCTGCAGCATGCCAAATTTACAGAAGGAATTTTAATTCCTCCAGTAGGTTTTATCCAATCACAAACGGTTTTACTGATGTACTCTGTCAATCAAACCCAATCACGCCACATGAAACGTGACTTGAACTGTTTTGATTTTTTGCGGGCTGTATTTCGATTTCATTTTATCGCCTGTATTCAAATACAACGCATTAGTGGGCCTTTTTTCGTCCTCCATTTGAGGACTTTACCAAGGCCAGATTTGCCTGACAGCCTTGGAGCGAAAAAACATTACCGACTTGTTTTGTTTTGAGTGCGTGCACTACAGGGTGCGCTACAAAGTTTTTATTTTTTATGTTTTCTTTCATGGTGTATGCAAACCTTGCAAGAATTCTTACGTACTTAAAATCCACTGATGAAGGGCCAGAGGCCCGTTTCTCGAAAGTCCCGATAATTAACGGGCCCGGTAAGCTGTCTCGGTTTCCATTAAAGATCGAGGTTTCAATAGTTTTGCATCTAACATGATAAAATTATCAGTTAACGAAACAAAATGGAGTAGTTTGCTAGCCAGGACCCGCGCTCTTATTCTTTTTATTTCGACTTGAATATTAGATTTCGGGCCCGAAAAGTTAACGGGACTTTCGAGAAACGGGCCCCAGGCCCGAAACGTCCGGAGACTGAACTCAGAAATATCACTAGATGGCACTTTTTTTCATTACCCTTTTTTGTATTGAGCATTCCTTTATTTACTTTATTTACTTTCTCTCATCAAAATTTTTTTCCGTTATTTGTTTGTTTTGACATACTTTGACAGCTCGCGATGACACATGCGACAATGACGCAAAACGTTCACGCCAAAATGACGTCACTGACTTGATACAATTTTTTGCAGGGGAAACAATAAGTCGAGCTCTCGCTCTCTGGCTCGCTTTTGCCGCAGAAAACATAAAAATCTACTGCTCACGCTCGTGAAAATTTTGAGCTCAACTTGAAGGCAAGTCTATGAAAAACAGCAGAATCTAGATTCAGACAGCAAAAATGGAAAACAAAACTACAACTAGAGCAAAAATGCCGAATAAACGGTGCATAAAAGAAAGATTGCAATACTTACAGTGTAGGTTATAAAACTAGTGAAGCAACATCACGAGCCGCCTGTTTTGCTTTACTTTAGTGGTTTTCCTGGCTGACTTGCTTGATTCTCCCTTCAGACTTTTTGTCTGAATAATAAAAGTCACTTTTCCCTAGCTAATGCTAATAATAGTGCAAGTCTCAAAAGAAAAATGGTTTAAAAATCACGGTTTGTGCTCATTCACAAACAACAAACAAACTTGTGAATGAGGCTACCAACGATTTTACCCAAGGAAGCACACAAGATCTTAAAAAACCGCCCACTCTTGGAACCAATCAGATCACCCGCTCGCTAACTAAGAAAAAAGTGAAGGATTTTATCAATGTCTAAAAAAACTTTCACGTGTTATTTACATTTGAAAATTGCATGTGTATTAGTTTTATTGGCAGTAACACAAGTGGTTTTTAGTGAAGAAACATTCCTTGATCATGGTGATCATAAGGACTAACTCTACAGATTTAAAATTGGATCCCTACATTGGGCACCAACCAAAGCACACCTTATCCCTAGGGTAACCAACCTTAATGTCATCACAAATACAATTCAGTGACTGTGTGAACAAGTTCCCATGTCTTTTTTTGTTGTAGACTTACTGAAATTGCTTAGGCTGCAGTCATTATGTATACTGCAGGGGGAGGGGGGGGAGGAGCAGAGGATATTTTTTAAAGGGGCAAAATTTTTTAAGATCCCCCGGCCCCACATCATACAGAATTTTTTGACAACCCCCCTTATGACCAAAAGAAAAAATGACCCCCCCCCCCACCACCCAGTCTTGACAAGGAAAGCAAAATATAGGCAATATAATTTAAATGGTGCAGAGATAAATGTTTAAAATAGAAAACTAAAAACAAAAGGTGACCAGAGGTTCCCAGATTTTTGTATTTCTGGTGTAAAGAAAGTTGCAAGAGATTACTAAAGCTAGCTGTGCCTCAAAGAGAAATTGCATACCGGGGCCATGTGGCTGCTTAGATTCAATAATAAAGTGCAATAATCCCTAGTGGAAGAATAAAATGATAGGTTAAATTTGGGACCTAGACTAGCAAAGAACAAGCCCAAGTGAAAAGAAAACAAAAGAAAAAAGGCAGATGAAAAGCTATACAACAGGTGCTAAAATATACTGAATGGCCAAATCAGTTGGACATGAAAGGAAAAGGGAATTGCAAGTCATCCTACCTCTGACAAAAGGTCCACATACTTTACATTAAGTGAAATACAAATCTCTCCAAAAGAGGAGATTGAAGTTAATTCACTATTTTTGATTATTAAGGCCAAATTACCAGCTAGAACATTGCATCACCAAGAGAAAAACAAATGAATATAAAATTTGTTGTGCATCAGGTCAAAATTTACCTTGGTTCAACAAGTTTATAAATTAAATTTCCTTTTACAGGGAATGGTAAGGACTATGAAAATGAGTTTTTAGAAGAGAAAAATATACTGAGATCAGTGCTACTTTGCCTACTCCACAGAAAGCTTCAGGTTCCGTACAGAAAACTATGTGGTTTTTCAACTCAAACAAGCACATAGTTTTCTCAACCAGCTACCAATTGTGGCTTATTAGAAGGAAAGCTTTCTACTGACATTGCATTCCTCGTTCAATATCCATAAATGACACCACAATAGTAAGAAATTTCTATCCTAAGAGATTCCATCTTTGATGCAAATCAAAGAAGCTTTATAATCTTTCAATGGCATCTAAAAAAACTGGCATCTCCCCTACTTGCCTTCAGAAATTTTTACCGTCCCCCCCTTTCCCTTCAAAAATTTTAAGACCTCCCAAAAAAACCTCTGCCCCCCCGCTCCCCCGCCCCACCCCCTCCTCCAGTGGTAATCATAATGAATGTAGCCTTGACATTGATAAGTTGAAAATTTGCTTTTGTGGCTGTAAAGACATGAAACTACTAACCAAAGACCAAAACACCTGATAAAAATGCTCACAGAAATGAGCATCACATTAATTTGCAAGGGAGATGTTTGTGGAAAAAAGAAAGTTTCTTGGTGTCGTGGATGGGTGTAATCACCAAAAGACTGAAAAGACACTGGACCATACCCACACAACAACACAAAAGCGAACTAACAATGGTTTCCAAAACACCAAGAAACATGTAGAAAATGTGTTCAACTTAAGGTCATAGTCCAGAATAACTCAAAAGAAAACAGTAGTAATGGCTGTGAAATTTGAGTGGTCAGTGCATCAGACTTGCAATCCGGCGGTCCTAGGTTCGAGTCCCGCTCTCAGGAGCACCCACTGGTAATTTTCGGGAAAATATCTGTTCGGAAGACGATTTGAGATCTAGAGTTTTCGGAGCATTTGTTGTAAAATTTCTTGCTTGCCTGCCTCTCCTAGGATTTTCGAACATCGACAAAATGGTATAATTACCCATTTTTAACGGATTTTGACCCTGAAAAACGCCACCTAGAATTTTCGGGAGCCTTTTCCTGGCTGAAATTTTCGAGAGGGTAAGTTTTTATCCCTATAATTTTCGGATCACTAGACTTTCAGCTAGGAAATCCGAACGGATGAAAAGTTTTTAGGGGATAAAAATATGCCTATATTTACCGTTTGAATACTAAAATACGTTCAACAATGCTATGTTAAGTGGTTTTGAACTATATCCTCGTTGGGTGCCCCTGCGCTCTGGCCACTTGCTGGATTTGTTCTCAGTCATCCCAAGTTCAAATCCTTGGCCATGCTTGTAAATAGCCAACAGATTGCCTCCTGCCAGTTGGGGTTTTTAATCCTGTGATGTTGCATTTGAACTATAGATACAGTATAGATGTAATACTTAGGACAGCAGAACAGATATTTAACAATTATTCTTTGAAATCGAGGTGAATAGTGGCAAAATATTTACCGAGCCACGAAGTGGCGAGGTAAATATTCCTAAAGCCACTATTTACCGAGATTGAAAAGAATCATTGTTTTAGTATATACACACGAAGTGATCTCAACAAAATCAGAGAGGAAACCATTAAAAAGTACGATTTGATTGACAGATCAGGTCAGCTAGACACGCGACAGTTTAATAATAGATCTTTGTAGAATTTTCAAACGTGGCAATTCACAAGCTTACCACTTCGCAAACAACAGCGTAATGACTTAAATGGAACCGCTAAAAGTTTGAATCGTTTCCTTACCTGAGAAGAAAAGAAGAGCTTTGTTGTTTTCTGTTGACTCGCCAAGTTTATAGCCGAAAAGGTTTGTTGTGTCGTTCTTCGCATGAAGTGCTGACAAAAATGGCGAAATTGACTGAAATTGAATGGCGTGAAATTGACTAGAGATCAACTTCCCAGGCATGTTGGCATTTTTTCCAGCATAGTTCACTTATCTAGCAATTACTGTGAAACATACAAAACTGTGAACACCAGAATTATATATGAAATATTATCGTGATGTAAGGAAAGAGCCAATCAGATGCGATAAAATTAAACCACAAACAGCAACCATAGTAAGTTTGTAGTTTACAGATTTGCTCAGGTCCTAAAATTATAATTGTGGTTGGTAACTACACAATCAACATTCCGACACTACATCATCATCGTACATTCCACTATGGCTCAAAATACAGGGTTTCATGCAAATCATTTATTTTTAAACGATACAACCTCTACTATCCAGAATTTTTCTCCTTATAACAATTTTTCGAAATTTTGTTTTTGGAGTAGCCATTGCAAGTAAATAACACCAATGAAAAAGGGGGTCACCTTTCTTTTTTATTGCAACAAGAGGATAAAGGGGCAATTTTGGCTTGAAATGATAATTTTCTAAGAAGGGACTGGGGCGGAGAAACTGCCACCACCTTTGATAATGCAACCTTACTCGCAGTAGGTAATTAAAGCACAGTTCCTGCAACACAAGGGAATTACCTTAATGTGAACTTAACTTTTTTCAGCTTCTTAGGAAATGCGAAGAAGTGGAAGATAAACAGCATACTGCATCAGAACCAAAACCAGAGGCCTTGACTCAGTCGCTTGAAATCATGCGGGAGAAACTTCAGCAAAGATCAGAGGCAGAACATCACCCATTCGCGATCACAGAGCCTACTGCATTTTCAGAGGAAATGCTCAGTCAGTTTCATTGGTCCCCAACAGCACGGATTTATCTTCAAGCTTTCAGACTGGTAAACCAGGGGCTTGAAATTCTGATCAACAGTAACTTTACTGATGAAAGAGGAATTTCTCTTATAGCTCGTGGGTATTTGACTGAAAATTCTATACTACAAACTTTTCCTTATATACATGTTTCGTTGCCTGCAGTTTTTCACCTTTGTGAGAAAAGCATGCAAAAGAACGCAGGTTTCTTTGAAGGCCTTGTAATCACTTGTGGCTTTTATTTTTGTAAAATGAAACTTTCAACCGCGACAGTGAACACTGACGTGAAAAAGGTGATGTGCATAACAAATTTGATTAATTTCATTCAAAAAGCTGAACCTAACAGCCCTCCAGCTGAAGATGCTTTTAGATTTGACCAAAGCTACAGCAGCTGGCTTCATGTCTTATATGACCACTTGGCATCAATTTATATTATTTTCGGTAACTATGAAGAAGCAGCTGAAGCTTTTGAAAATTCCCTGCAGTGCTGTCCAACCTATTTTCCAAGCAAAAGAGGCCTTGGGTACTGTTTGTTGGCTCTGTATGCTGCTAGAGTTAACTCTGAAAAGAAGGACTCTGTAGCCTCAGAAAAGTGCGACATGAAGGAGTTAAAAAGGTATTATGAACTTGGCCAAGATGCTGAAGAAAAAAGGCTGCCTTTCATAGACGCTCTTGATCTGTGTCTCAAGGATATGCTGTCTCCCATCTATCAGCTACTCACTGATTTACCAGAACGGGCCAGGTGTGGCAATAAAGCTTGCACTAAAAAGTTCAAGGAAACTGAGCTGAAGTCCTGTACTAGGTGCCGAACCAAAAAATATTGCAGCAAGTAGGTAGAAATGTAAAATTTAATTATATAATTGAAAACCTGGAACTGCATACCACTCGGCTGTGGTATTTTTGGCTTTATCCAGAAATGGCATTGAACTGTGATGAATGCAGCTCCAAATGTATGGCTCAAGTTTTGCCTTTGTCTGAGCTTTCTCTAGAGCACTTAAGAATCTTCGGGCTCTCCTTTAAAAAATTCCATTTCGGATATTGTTTGGTTATTTAAGGATTTCGATTGACCTGATATCGCCTGGACTGTCAATCGGTCCAGACCTAATTGTGGTAAACATCTGGTTGATATTTAACTATGGTTGACGTAGCGCGTGACCATAAACAACAACGTCTTTAGCCAGACATGACAATGAACTGTCATCACTGGACATCATCATCATCATCATCATCATCATCATCATCATTACCACCATCACCACCACTACCACCATCATTCGTCGTCGTCTCCGTCATCGTCATCGTCATTATTATTATTATTGTTATTATTGTTATTATTATTATTATTATTATTATTATTATTATTATTGTTATTATTGAAATGAAGATTTACTAATCAAGTCATTTATAAGGGGGTAGATGGCTGACCACGACTCGCTGATGACTTGCTGGCCGCGTCCCTCTGCTCTTCTCAGCATCGATTAAGATTCAGATATACAGCCGTTTAGTTACTTTCATGCAAATGCGTTGGTGTAAATATGAGAGCTAAAGCCATGCAATAACTGGCTTAAATGAAAAAGAATTTTAAGTTGATTCATGTAGAACACTAAAAACCATTTAGGGTTGGAAGCTAAGCCAGAAGAGCGGGTCCTGAATGGGCAGGAAGCGAGAAAATTACTGGTCAGGGCTATCAAAAATAGGGAAAACAGTAATATAATTGTACCTGCGATAGGGTTTCTCCGATTTATTAACTTTTTAGGGTCTGTCAAAGAGTAGATTGGAAGGAACATAAAAGTGCTTGCACTGCTTCCCAACAAGACAAGGTAAAGGCCAGCGGTACTTAGGATTATTATACTCTTCCAAATGATTACAGAAAAGGAAAAGTGTGCAGAAAGTTATGTCTAGCTGAAGTTCCAACATCCGAGTTCTGGCCTAAGACGTTCCTATTGTTGACTAAGTAGAAAAATTACAGTGTTCAATGTATGAGAAACGAAACATAGTCTGTTTGATATCGTGTAAATTATCTTTCGAATTGAGTTCACGCGAGGGACTCCCTTGAGATTTCGTGAGTACAATAACTAAAAGGAAAAGAAACCGACCGTTGCTTTTGGCAAATTTTCTTGAGTGTAGCTAAATGTCGTGGGTCGTAGGTAGTGGGTAAAAAAAAAATTAAGAGCGAAAGTCTGTAAATATCGAGCAACCGGCGGCCACGGTCAAAAATTAAATTTCGCTCATATCTTGTCCATACATAATTATTAGTGAGTAGCTAAACGTGGTGTACAGTATGTTGCCCAGTATCCGGACACTTGAAACAAAAACTCAATTTTTGAGGCGCCGTTTTCAGTTTTCGGTAAACGAAGTATTTCGAATGAAAGCTGAACATTTCAGCTTTAAGTTGAAAGTTTTGGCGATTTGAAAGCTTGCGAAACAGTCGAGGAAGACGCCGTTCTGTTCAGGTGAGTAAACCTTTCATGGCTAATATTTACGCTGTTTACTGCGCAGTAAAATTAGTGCTGCTCAGAAAAGGGGGGGTAATGTGTGATATTTTCAAAGAAACTGTTTTATTTTTAACGTGAAGATACTTAAGGAAGTTAGGTTTTCAGAAAGTTTATTTATTCTTCTTGAAATTCGATTTGTTTGGAATAACGGAGGCCAGAAACATTCACTAAGTTTTGATGTCATGTGCCCAGTATCCGGACAGTTTTTTCTTTGCTGTACAGAATCGATGAATTGGCTGTGTACATTATCCGGATTAGATTTATTTCATATCAGTAACTATAATTAAGGCTTAGGATATATGATATAGTCGTAAAATGTAATTCTACTGAACTCCGTATGGAAATTTTCTTCACTCATTCAGAGGCGACTTGATTTCGTGAGCACGGCTTGTTTCGCGTGACTGCATTTTCTGTATATAACTGAAAGCGTCTGAGTTGAACCTGGAATTCTCATACTTTCCCCAGTTGTGACTGCTAGAACGGGGTTGCAACGGTCTGAAAAATGTCAAAAAGGGATTGAGAGATGTGAAAGAAGGAGGAATTAGTGCTAGAAAAGCAGGCTTATTGTGGGGACTGAGCATGAAGAAATCAACACTGCAGGTCAGACTAAATAGGAGAGTGACCTTTGACCGTCGGGTTGAGGTCCCTTCCCCAAGCTTTTCTTTGAATAAAAAATGAAGAAAGTCGTTTGCAGACTGGCTAATTGAGCTTGCAAACTGCGGCTTCGGCATGTCCACGGATGCCTTCCTTAAATCGGTGAAAAAGTTCCTAGACAAGGAAGTAAGAATTATACCATTTTTGAAACAGCCGCTCGGGTTCCCCACCATACCCCAGTCATTTGTTATGTTTTATTTCACAATGCTAGGTTATATTTTTGGAATCGATTGCCAGACTACTTTGCAAGTGCAAGAGAAGCTTATAAGTCGCTTGCCTGTCGAAATTTATGTACAGTTACGTTGTTATTGTTGTGTCCGGATACTGGGCCAGCTGTCCGGATACTGGGCAACATAGGAGCTCTGCAAAAATACTAATTTCGCGATGGAAACAAAGGCAAAAAAGTTAAACTGTCTTTCGTCATATTAAGGACTAGATAGATTTTCTCTGGGCCAAATTTCAGAGCTCTTACGATTAACAAAGGAAAGTTATTGCAATCTTAAACTGAAGTGTCCGGATACTGGGCAACATACTGTAGTTTGTTTTTCAAAAGGCCGCTTGGATTTGGAGAAAATCGGCAAAATCAATTTTCGTGGTCGGTGACTTGAAAACAACCAAAATTTGAGGCAAAATGAGGCGGTCTCAAGCCCTCGCTCGCACGCAAAAAGGAAGAAAGCGTGGTAAAATATTCCCCGATAAATCAATTTATAAAGGGTTTTAGCCCTAGTATGGCGGTTAATTCTTATCTGAACGATAATGTGGAAGGTAAACAATTTTTTTTTAGTTTTGGTTCTTTTTCAACTCAACGAAGTTTAAATTTAGGCTTCAAGTCGCCATTTAATTTTTAGGCACGTGCTACACCTTGGTTTTTCCTGAAACTCAAGCTATAAGTTATTTAACCACTGTGCTAAATTATATGTAAAACTGGCTTGGGTAATTTAATTTGCCCTTCAGAAGAACCTTCTAAACTTGAACAACTTTTGAGTGAAATATGCATAATTCACCAACGCCTTCCTGTTGCCGAAACGGATCATTCGCGTTTCCTGAGAAGAAATCTGATGTACGTCTATACTACGATAATAAATTTGCTAACATGTAATAGAAATTAACTTACCTTTATAGTATGGAGCACTTTTTTTACTTTTTCTATGCTCAAGCTCCAAATTCTGCTAGCGCTAACGCATTTTGTAAATTGGCCGCTAACGAAAGGTCATTGGAGATGGGCCAGGGTATTAATTGAATGTCACTCAAACCAAATGAGCTTTATGATCTAAATTCTTAAGGTGGTTGAACAAAATATATCACGAGAATAATATGTTTTTAGACATTTTCGGCGATTTAAAAGATGCTCTTACCTTTTAATAGAATCAGTTACAACATATAGCGAGTCACAGTATTGCCTAAGTGTGAGAAGAGAAGGAGTGGTGTGGCGTGACAACGAACACCATCCTTCGAACTTAAGAATGAGCAGAAAACAAAATTGCTTATATATTTCTTTGATGTTTCCAAAGTTATTTGTTCAATTACACAACAACTGAAAGGTTGCATAGTCTGGCTGTCAACAGTACTTGATTTAAAAGTGTAAAGTGGTGGTCAGTTTTTCGGGGCCCCTGCGTGATAAAAGCATTGACCAAGGGATTTGGAAAACATCAAAATCATACACCCTTCTAGTACACACGAACAGTGAGTAGGTTTTACTTTGGACAATCTCGATAAATGATCTCGGAAGCTTTTTCTGTTTTGAGTGAAGAATCACAATAAAAAAATCATGTTATTTCTTTCATATGTATATTTTGGGGAAGGGTGGCTCTGAATCTTACTTGGGTACTACCTGCTAAGACTCACATGGAATGGTCGTTGAGAGGATAGAAGAATCCGTCGAAAGGGTTACGCTGTAACTCTTGCTCAAGGATGTTAGGTAAGCAATTCGCTCTAAGCCCTAGCATTTCAAATGCTTGCACAGGCTAACCAGCATTAAAAAACGTACATTAGCACACGCAACTAAGAAAATATTGCAGAGTAATTAAGGAAATGCTATCCAGGCAGGGCGGCCTCGTGGAGTGGTAGATGACGCAGCGCTATTTTCAACTCTACAAACCTCTCCATGAGAGTGAAGACTTAAGGCATGAGTTTCAGTTTTTAGTATTGAATATATACAATGAAGGAAACCTGGGGTCTAGAACGCTGACCTGTTCCTCTCTGATTCTTTTACCAAAGGATACGTCAAAGTATATCCGACAATTTCCTCCTTACAGCATGCTCAGCTACTCAAACAAACTTTAAACCTGACTAAGATGATATACCGCAGATACAGCAAGTTAGAAATCTGGAATCAAACATGTTTACCAATGGGTTTGGCCCTGGCGTCTTCAAATTCACGTTAAAAGGACACTGTTTAGGCAAAAGTATCAAGTTTACTTTTCCAGTAAATTCCGTCTTGAGGCCTTAGACAACGGACCAGGGGCCCGGCCGTTTGTCCAAAGTCCCTATAACTTTTCGGGCCCGAAATCAAATATTCAAATCGAAATAAAAGGAATAGGAGGAGACCGGGTCCTGGCTAGCAAAATGCTCAATTTTTTTCATTAACTGATAGTTTTATCATGTTAAACGCAAAACTATTGAAATTTCTATCTTGCATGTAGACAAGAACAGCTTTAGGGGCCCGTTAATTTTTGGGACTTTCGAGAAACGGGCCCAGAAGCGGATGGAGCCTCAATATCCGTCTCACTGATGACAGAGGGAAAGTTAGTGTTCGGAGACTTTCTTTTCAAGAGTTCTGATCATGGATTTTTGACGAGCCACTAAGTTTCATTTTCAAGACCGGAACTAAAGCGCACACTCAGAACATGGCAAGATGACCAAGAGTAAAACTGAAAAAAAACTATGTTGGTAAAGAAAGTAGTGGAAGCGTTAGGCGATAGTTGACAGGGGCACCCAACGACTATCACAATTTCGTATCCGAAAATTTTAATTCCCTTTATATGGAGAAAACCTGTCTTGTGTAGGAGGGTCACCCTCCCTGCCGAGAGAAAAAAAGGACAGTGACCCCAACCAGCCTTCTCACATGCTCTAATTGTCGCGCCTTGGCTATGCAAGCCCTTTACCGATACGGATCGGATTTGAACTGGTCAGTCGGTCCGAAATGCCCCCTTGCATTTGACAAAATTATTTTCCCCAGGACCGCTGATATGTATCCTGCTTATAAGCAAGATAACCAAACTCGCGGTGGCTTTTGTTTGGTCTGTGCAACTGGAATGTACTGTTTCACTGGACACGTGGGTATCTAAAAAGCGCGTAAAGTGTTTACGGAGAAAAGTTGGCCAGGCTAGGAGGCTGACCCTACCATTACGAAAGGGTGAGTGGACAAGGTGGGTCAGCCTTCCAGCAGAGCTAACTTTTTGTAATTAAAACGGTTCGCCATGTTTTGTAGAGAAATGCGTGAAACGTTGCCTCTTCCGGGGAAGCTCAGGTAGGCGGGTGACCCTTCTGCTCGAGACAAATTTTTTTCATATAAGCGGGGCCTAAATTTTAGTACTTTACATTAATCTCCATAGTCCAGCTGACGCACATTTTTTGTTTTTTGTTCTATAATGTGGAAAACTGAAATTAAAAATTACAGTGGAACCCCGTTGATTCGACCAGCGTTGGGCCATAAAATCCTGGTCGTAATGGCGAGGTGGTCGCATTGAAGAGGTCTTCAGAATAATAAAATGACTCGGAGATTTTTCACGTCTAGGGCGAAAGACTATGGGAGGTGAGACAAGAAGTGGTCGTATAAACGGGGTGGTCGCAAGCCAAGGCGGGGTTCCTCTGTATATAAACAGAAACAAGAGTTTGACGATCGGACAACCATTTTCAGATTAGAAAAAAATATATACTGGAGATAATTGCAGAATTTTTACGAAAACTGTTATCCAAAACAATGGAACTTGCATCTGCGAGAGAAAAGACAACCGCCTGATAACGCGGTGAAATAGCTAGAGATTGAAGCCTGAAGTCAGTCAAAGGCAAATACAAGGCAAGGGGGGAAGTTGACGTGAAAAACGATATTTTTCGACTTATTTAGTATTGTATGGAAGCATACTTTAAGAAAACGTAGGAAAAAAAACATGATTTGGATTGTTAGTAGCATAATATGCTACTTCTGGCAAGAACATTAAAAAGGGTATCGCTCAAAATGGTTAGATTGGGAAGCCTGTGAATACTGTCACGCAACAGACTTAAATGACCAAAGGTGTATCGGCAGCCCGAAAGTTCCACTATCAAAATCGCAGTTTTTGTGAGACCTAGAATTTTTAAATGGCAATGGATGTAAAAGTTTGACTGTGGGAAAGAAAGGCCAGCAATACCAAGAAGTGTTCTGTATGGGGTTATTTTCACGCACCACGTTTCCTCGAGTTTTTGGATCTTCTATTGATTAGCTTGGGACTAGGCGCAGTGCCAGTTAACCAGAACGGGAAAACGCATTGAGGTAACAAAAATTATCGTTTCAGTACATTTAATGTCTTTAATACAAGTGCGATTGTGAGTTAAGTTTCTTTTGGAGAGTCCAGCCATCGTGACTTGTCGAGCAACAACCAACCGACGTTCTTGAAAAGTCTCATATTTCAAGCAAAATTTATTCAACTTCAGAAGGTTCGTGTGAAGTACAAATTTAATTACCTAGGCCAATTCTTACATATGATTTAGCACAATGTTTAAATAACTTATGACTTGAGTTTCAGGTGAAACCAGGGTGTAGCACATGCCTAAAATATAAAACGCAACTTTCAGCCTAAATTTAAATTTCGTTTAGTTGAAAAAGAATCCAAACGGAAATAACATTGTTTATCTTCCAGATTATCGTTAAGATAAGAATTCATCACCAAACCAGAAGTAGAACCCTTTATAAGTTGATTTATCCGGAAATATTTTACCCCGCTTTTTTCCTGTGTGCGTGCGAGCGAAGTTTTGAGACCGCCTCATTTGCCTCAAATTTTGGTTGTTTTCAAGTCGCCTACCACGAAAATTGATTTTGTCGATTTTCTCCAAATCCAAGCGGCCTTTTGAAAAACGAACTACACCACGTTTAATTACTTACTTATACCTATCTATGGACAAGTTATGAGCGACAATGATCTTTTGACTGTGGCCGCGAAATTTCGA
This sequence comes from Porites evermanni, assembly GCA_942486025.1. Classification (NCBI taxonomy): domain Eukaryota; kingdom Metazoa; phylum Cnidaria; class Anthozoa; order Scleractinia; family Poritidae; genus Porites; species Porites evermanni. The sequence goes on along the minus strand of CALNXI010002539.1, from coordinate 29,112 downwards.
TTTTGCTCGATTTTTACAGGCATTTGCTCGTAAAATTAAAAAGTTAAATAGCAAAAAGTTGTAAAATTCATGAAACGAAAATCTCCTAGTACATACCAGGACTCCTATTCCCCTTTCCCTCGGTCAGCAAAGCAAATTAATAAGCGAATCCTTTAGTACAAACGGACACTAAAAAGGCATTTAGGCGAAAAATAAAAGAAACTCTGTACACTATGTAAACCTGAAGCAGGCTAAAGAAAAACGAGAGACTGAATTGCTTTTTCTCAAAGATGTCAACATTCGTGACTGAAACGTCCTTTCAGTTTAAGGAATGATATTCAGAATCGTTACAGCAAAGATTTTGTACACAAAACAACAACCTCGTCCTCAGGGCTTTTCCCTAGAAAAAATGGGTGGGGCGAACCTCCAGCCCCTCCCATTTTTTTTTTTGATACGTTTTAGAATTAAAGGAGACTTTGATATTGTAAATGGAGATCAAAAGATTTAGGAGTTATTTTTCTCGATGAAATGTTTTTAAAAATGTAATGATTAATAGTTTTTCTACTTTTCATTTTGAAGAGTTCTTGAATATATATGTTGCGTCTGGTCGTGATAAAGATGTTGTGGATCCCGATAAAAATCTGATATACACGCGTCGAAAGGCGACACAAGAACAACTCGCTCAAAGTGATGCGATGCCTGAGGAAAGTACTGTTAAATTTCCATCAGCCGGATGGTCTACAAGTTTGCAACGAATGCCATTATTCACAAGGGCAGAGATGGATTTACATATTTCTAAATCTGGAAAAAACTTTGACAGAAATAAACAGAACCATGCTGTTCCAACAAGCATGAAAAAGGCAAAAACATTTCTTGATGATGAATACCTGAAAGACTTAACTTGCGCAAGTGATGACCAATATTTCTATTTCAAATGCTTGTGTTACCATAGCTTTAAAAAAAATGAGCCACCCCACAAATTACAAGTTGCACTTTGTTTAGTGAGTGGAGTTGTTAAATATGCTTCGTGTACATGTGTAGCAGGATCTGTTGGTTTTTGCAATCATGTGCTTGCTGTTATGATGAAACTCTGTAAGTTCAGCTTGTATTGTTGTCAAGATATTAAGGACTTGGAAAATGAATCTGATATGACACAAGTTAAGGCATGCACTTCAAGTTTACAACTATGGCACAGGCCTGTAAGAGGAGATAAAATCAAGCCCCAACCTGTCATGGAACTTGAGGTCAAAAAGTCGAATATAGACACAGAGTATAACCCTGATAGTGGAGTAAGGTGCTTGTTGTATGAAGCTAGGAAAAATTTGGGTACACAAGCATCTGATGAAGCTTTGTTAAAAAACAAGCTTCAAGAGATCAACCCTAAGTTTGCCTTGTCTCAAATTATGTCTACTGGTGGTACCAACTTACAGGAAACAAAATTTGGAAAATGTCCAAGTGGCTCATATGCAAGTTACCAGTTACAGTTCACAGAGTCTAATTTTCAAGTTTTCTGTAATATTGACTCAGTGCCTAGAGTGGACTGTAATGATGAACAAAATGCTATTTCCGTATATCCTCCATTCCCTTTGCAACAATCTGAGCAGTATGAAAAGCCAGATGATTTAAGCAGCAACCAGGAAGCACTCCTGGATCATTTGATTGTTGATGAGGCAAAGCTTAATACCATAGAGAAGAAAACAAGTGAACAAGCAGCCTCACAGGAATGGCAGGCTGAAAGGAAATTTCGGTATACAGCATCTAATTTCCACACAATTGTAAAAAGGCAAAGGAATCATAACACTCTAGTAAATAATCTGCTTCATCCCAAACCATTCACTGCCAAACAAACTGCACATGGGAAAACCTATGAGCCTGTAGCCTTAAAAGAATATGAAAAATATATGTTTTCAACAAGGAACCCAGTTTCAGTGTTCAAAAGTGGCCTTGTTGTCAGTATGGCCTCTCCCTTTTTAGCAGCATCACCAGATGGCAAGGTCATTGACCGAGGCTGTAGCAAGCCTTTTGGGCTGGTAGAGGTTAAATGTCCCTACTCTAAATTTCATGTGAGTCCTTTAGAAGCATGTGCCGATGAAACTTTTTATGCAGAAAATGTAAATGGAAAGCCGAGGCTAAAAAGGGGGCACCAGTACTACTTTCAGATACAGGGTCAACTAGGTATTACAGGAGCAAGTTGGTGTGACTTTGTTATCTATACTAACAAAGGCATGAGTATAGAGAGGATCACATCTGATCCTCAATTCTGGGACGTATTGAATGAAGGCCTAAAGAAGAGCTATTTTGAACATTTCATAGCACCAGCTTCTGTGGAGTTCAGTAACCATTAGAAGGGTTAACTACCCTAATCTAATCTTGGCACGAGTAAAGAGAAATTTTGTGTCTCATACCTAACTTGATATGTTTAAAACAGAGTATCAACCAACATGGTCTGTATAATAAGATAGCTTTCTTTATTCTTTGATTTTAAGATCTTTAGAACTACATGTAAAAGCTGACATCTTTTAAGTGTTTGGGACTGAAAGCAAGCGAATCACATTCTTAGTTTTAGTTGGTTTAGAGAATATTTGACCTGAGGTGGATAAGCAGGTTTACATTTATTAAATTGACTGAAATTCTGTAGTGTGCCTCAGAGCTCTGCCTAACTCAGTGTTAAGTGGAAATAAGAGGGTCCTGAATGTTACATAAAAAGGCACAGACACTCCACATTTGGTTTACTACCCCAAACAAACTGAGGGGTACAACACTATCCCATAAGTGAAAATTCTTGATTTTATTGATGGCCCGTTCAACGTGTATTCTAACAGAAGCAATTTCTTGAGTCTTGATAACATCTTCTGCTGTCATTTGGCTATTAGACCCTAAAAAGGGGGGAATGTTTAGGGTTACACCCAGTGGGAGTAGGTCTTCAATTGTAAAACCTTTATCGGCCATCACGGTGTCACCATTGTCAAATTCTAACTTCAGGAAACCACTTCGTTCAACAATTTCGCGATCGGAAATGCTTCCACTATATAGCTGACTGATAAAAGTTATAGCTCCACTGGGAGCAATTCCAACTAAGCCTTTTAGAGTTACATGGTTCTTATAGGAGCTGAACAATTTGGAATTCAACAGAAGGCTGGAAGGCATTTGGCATCTAATTTCTGTACAATCGATTATTACACGGGTGCAAGAGTATTTCTCTTTAAAGCTGTCAGGCATTGTAGCTCTTATAACCTCCCTATTAGGCCATATAGATACTTGACCAAATTTTAAATACATGTAATTTATCCAAGAAAGGAATGTTCTGCTTACTGTCGACTGCGAAATACCAAACAAGTGAGCTAGATGTTTTTCTGCAAATCCCCTTCTCAGTCTGCAAAGAACAAGGAAGAACTCCTCTCTGGGTTCTAAGCTTCTTCGTCTACCTATGCTAGTACATCCCTCTGGTTCCTCGTTTCCACTATCGTAAAACTCCTTTTGGACAGTTCTTTCTTTTGATGAACAGTACCTAATGTTTTCCCCTTTCGATCCAGTATTTAAAAATTCAAACACAGCATTAAATGTTGCTAAATTAGGAAATCCCGTATAAAAGGCAATGTCCTCGTCGGTAGTAAAATTGCGTATCTGAAAAAGGCGGGAATCTTTAAGGCTCCTCTGGCGTTTTAAAACCTCTATTTCAGCCTTTAACTTCGCATTTTCAAGTTCAAAACCTCGAATTCCTTCAAGTTTTTTAACTTCTTCTGTTTGATCTTCACACGAACTTAAGCTGTTTTCCACATCATGATAACTAAAAGCTGCTGATGAAGTACAGGTTTCAGAAGTTGCTTCAGCTGCATCTGCAGTTGTTTGACTTTGAGATGATTGCAACTCCTTGTTTGAACACTCTGTTGTAGACGAAAGATTGCGACATTTAGGAGGTGCTCGCTTTTTCGGAGAACCTTTGGACCACGAAAATCGAGATGGAATTACCCCTGCCTTTACATAAACACGCTGACCTCCAATAGCTTTAACCAAGTCCTCGGGCTTAAAATGACGAGAACAGATCTTCGTGTTTTGGTTGACTCTAAACGCTTTTCCTTCGTCTCGACGAATGGCATGGAGCCAACGTTTTTTGAGGATAACGTCGTCTGGAAACTTCAAGTAAGAAATTTTCTCCCCGTTTTCGGTTCTGTATTTCTTTTTGGTACAGTTTGGAACACAACAATTTTGCGGCATTTTCAAAAACTGGCGCCCTTCACATAGGCGGCCATTCTTATTTACCAGGCCCAACTAGTCTCGTTTTCAAGTTAATCGCACCCAGTCTCTTTTCGTTCTGCATAGGGTGTATTGAGAAAATTATATTTCCGAACGGCAATAAAATTTACATACATTATAGCCTTAACTTGAAAGGTTGGGCATGAAGTTGGTTTCTTCGTAAGCTAAGAGACCTAAAACTTCTTTAAGAAAGACTTATTCTGTCCAAAAATGTGAAATAGCTCAAAATTGTCTTATTCCCCCCGACTTCCCCTCCCCTTTCCCACGGTGATCGCAATCCGTCGTGTTAAAAAATCTCCGCCGATCATTGGAATAGTTCAATATCCTTCTTGCATTTAGTTATGGGAAGTCACCCTAGACTGCACCTATCGCTGTAGAATCCCCTACATAATCCTAACATAAACACCATGATGAACTCTTATCCTTCCCAATCCTTAACTAAATTGAACTCTCCCAACCCTAACTAATCCCCAAACCCATTCAACAAAATCTTACAAATCGCCACAAGTCGATAAGGGTTGTCCAATACTCATGGGTGTTTCTGTGTGCTTCAACTTGTAGGAATGGTAAAAGTGGTTAGATCAGCCTTTCAATTCATGCGATTGGTACTAGTGGTGAATGGGTGATAGTTCCGTGTGATAACTTGAGGTATCACATATAGTTAAACTGCATCTCACTTGCACGTGCAATTGGAGAACACGCATCTCATTAGCGACACAAAGAATTTGTTGGCAAAGTTGTCGTGAGGGGTCCCTCTCAAGTGGTACGACTCGTTCGAGTCGTGCAAATCACATCTGCTAGATAGAGGTTGCACGGGATGTCACACATACGACCCTCTCAGAAGTAAATTTTTGAGACAGAAAACTAGCCCTTCGACATAAAAGAGAAATCTACGAATCTTGCCTTTTGTGAGTCACACAATACAGTCACACTAAGTGCCTAACCTGAAGCAAAGTCTATTGAGAAACTAGCATTGGCTACTGCCCTTGATAAAGGCAGGCAAGTTGATGTAGTCGTTTTAGACTTTTCCAAAGCCTTTGACAAAGTGAACCATGCAGTTTTGTTGCAAAAGTTGTGCAACTTTGGGATCACTGGCTCATTATTGCAATGGTGTGAAAGTTATTTAAGCAATCACCGACAGAGAGTAGTGCTGGATGGTATATCCTCTTCCTGGTCCGATGTCTCATCTGGAGTTCCTCAGGGTTCTTTATTAGGGCCTTTATTTTTTGTTATATTTATTAGTGACCTTCCCGAAGTAGTACTTCCTGGCAGTACTATTGCTCTTTATGCTGATGACTGTAACTGTTCTAGAATCATTGACACGGCTGGTGATCTTGGATTGTTTCAACAGGACCTTGATAGTCTGCATCAGTGGAGTGTTCGGAGTTTCATGAACTTCAATGTCAAGAAATGCAAAATTATGAAAATTACTAAGAAGATTCAACCACTCAATTCTACTTTTTTTCCTGGAAAACTCTGAACTGGAAGAGGTTAAAGAGTTTAAAGACTTGGGGATTATTACAAATCATCACTTATCATGGAACCCACATATAGATTACGTGGTATCCAAGGCTACTGAGAATGCTCGGTCTGATTAATCAAAAAACCTAAAAATGGCCTTTTACCAACTTTTTCACCTGATTTTACATGAAATAGACAGATTTGGTTGTTTTATGCTGAAAAGTGGATTTTTTTCAAAAAGCTTGGTACTTTGCTTAACCCATTCGCTCCTGGAGATTTTGCCGAAAAACGCGTTTTGAAGCTAGTCGAGTGGTTTTCTGGTCACTGTCGTGCTATAAAGAGCTAAACCTTACCACAAACCGGTCCACAGGTCGTACACTTGGCGGCCTTCTGATCCAGATGCAAAATATCAGCTTGCGAAGTTCGGGCATGCGCAGAAAGCAAAATTTCGACAGTTTTTGGGTTTAAAAGTGACACAGCAGTCTTGACTTTTCCTTTTCGCTTTCTCTCCTCCCTTCTTTTTTCGCTTTTCTTGCCTCATTTTTTTTTCTCTTGCTGGGCATTTAGTAGGCTTCATTTTGGTGGGAAGAGTTTTTAGGAAAGCTTTTAGGATCTTAGGATTAGGTGAAAGGAAAGGTAGGTGGGTAATGGAACAAGATTTTCATGGAGATTTTCAAGTCCTTGTCACGTGGTTTTTTGCTTCTTTCTCCAGTGTCCTTGACTGAATTGTGCTCATTCTGGTATGGTTTGAAAGATCTCTTCACTCTGCACAAGTTAGCGAAGAAAGTTGTCCTTGACCGTTAAAACTGATGACGTCACAAAGGGTAGAAGGGACCTGGATCCGCACGGGCGGTTACGGGCGGTTCAGGGGCGAATGGGTTAAGAGAACTTGTAAAGGTCTGGATGACCCTAAGACCTTGCGTACTCTTTACTGCTCATTGGTCCGCTCAAATCTGGAATATTGTTTAGTGGTGTGGTCCCCATATACAAAGAGAAATACTGATAAGCTGGAAAGAGTGCAGAGAAGAGCGACTGTTTCTATATATTTTTAGGTGATCTGTTTTTAAATGGGGTCTAGGACTCCTTTACAGTTCATCCTTTGGTTTTTAATCCATAGATTGTAATAAATAAATAAATAAATACCTGAAAATAACAAAATAATTTGCGTTACTATGAAAATTAATTTGAAAAAGTATGAAACGGCGTTTCCACGGTGGTCCGCAAGCAAATTTCCTTTCTCTGCTGTGAGCTTTTTGTCCCCGCTTTTTATACCTTTCTCAAATACGGCTTCTTGTCACTGGTTGTCCGTAAATAAATTTGAATGGAAGACGAAACCCTCGTTTGAGCTGGGTACTTTAAACATCAAGCCTCGACAGTTTTTCCGCTAATAAAATCATTTTGTCAAGAGTTGTTAACCTATAAAATTCGACACTGGCTGAGTTTGTCGATAAAAGCAGAAAAGATATCGTCAAAACCTTGATAAAAATAATTAAAATTATTTCCGGTTTTCTTTTGGTTTGTAGAAAATTAGGCTGTGCCTTTCTTATAGGTGTTTTGTAGCTGTATACATGTAAGTTTTCGTTTAGGCTTCCCGTTTGGTGCATAAAATAATCGGGCGCTGGAGTCATTCTTCGCTTTCACGAGTTTCATAATCATTTACTCTGTCCTTTGCCTCTACCGGTTTTGTACCCTCTAACTGTCTTCTCCAAGAGCAAGTCCTCTTCATTCTTTACTTCAAAACATGGGCAATCTGTATAGTCGAAGACAGAGATAGTGAAATATGCGAGGAAAAATAAGACGCGCAAAACATCGGATGTAAGAGGATGAATGGCTCTCGATAATGTGACGTCACATTTTCCCACTATTATCCATGTTGTAACGAACTTTTTGTTGGCAATTTTATCTGAGGAGTGCCGCACATGCCATGCGGTACGAAACTAAGTAGTTTTAAAAATGCCAAGTCGGATCTCACGTTGACACCGGATAACCTAGAGAAACTTATTTATGTATAAGCCTCTAAAATGTAAATCTCTAGAACAACTACCGGGTGGTTGTTTGCAGTTTCGGGTGGTTTAGAAAATTTTGTCTTGTGCCTTTTGCGAGAATATTTTTGAGAGAATATTTTAAGAAAGTTACACTTGAGCGGCTCATTTACTTTGCGAAAATCTGTAAATTTATTTTCGCCTTTATTGATCACAACTCTCCTAATCTTGGGAAAAACTGAGAAAACAGCATTCAAACATACTCTCCGCTTATTTCAAGATTAGAAGCATAATAAGAAAAGAATAAACTGAGACGGCAGTTTTTGTTAAGAAGCATGTGTTGATCGTCGAAGACACGGGCAAGTAAAGCAAAGTGTGCCGTCTTGGGATCAAACTTTTTTTTTTTTCAAAATTGTGATTGCGTGATTAGCGTCTGTAACCACACAAACTTGATATATACAAAGCCGCCCACAAATGAAAAGCGACTTTAAAACAAATTTTAATTTTTATAATGTTAACTAGCCATTAACTGTTGGATTATGATGTTGCTTCGGATAATTTTATTTTTTTTTCTCCCAAAATTAACATTTCAATCAACTGTTATGTTCTATCCTTTGAACAATAGTTTAGCCTTTTTCTGTTTTCTATTCAAAACCATTAATACACTATGCAATAATATGATACGGCGATCAGTTCGAAACTTAAATGGTCCACAACCTTTAAGATTCCCCCCACCCCACGAAGAGGGCTGTTAAAGTTTTGGACGCAAAGCTCCAATTCCAGTTTCGGTATAACAGAAGACTTTGAGCTCGATGGCCGGAGAGTCTATTCTTCTCAGATGTGTTTCAACGGGATATTTTACTCTTAATCAACTTAAACCCTTTCTCAAAAGGTAAATGAATGGCTCCAAATGTTAAGTAGGGATTTGAATATTTCTTTGTCATAACTTTAAGTTAATAAGTTTAAAGTTTGTTGCTTTTATTAGAGGTATATAAACGGAAGCTTCGCATATAGCCCTGACGAAATCTATTAAAATCCAACTAGTGGTCTATTATCAATGCTGCGTTCTGATTGGTTGAGCTACTATTAGGCTATTAACAAGGCTGTGCTCTAACGAAAATTTCAGGGAGCCCTTTTGGCTCCCAAGCATTTTAGCTAAGGCGCCCAGACCTCAAAGTTGGTCGCCCGAACAAAAATTTCAAGGAGCCCTTCGGGCTCCCAAACATTCCACCTGGGGTGCCCAGGGCTCCAAGTTGGTCGCCCGAGTACATCTGACAAAGAAGTATTTTGTACGCACACTAATCTTACTGGCCTGTTGATCACCAAACACGCTAATTTTAGCTTTTAGGTGCTACAAAAACCCGCATGTTGTCCTATGAAACCCATCAAAGCTATTTAAAACGAGAAACGAGCAATGCCACCGAATTGTTCAGGTTTTTATAAAGAGGGAAAAGTAACGATTTCGGCAGGTTTACGTAATTTTCATTAAGATGTTTGGGTCAAACATAAGAAAACTGTGCTTTTTACTAGCAATACTTAAGTTTAAAATAAATCCTCAAAAGGTGAATCAATGCGGCATGAAATAAGTGACGGAGTTCACGCGGCAGATAGAGCAAGTGCCTGTGAATACTTCCGTGAAACAGTGAAACCGTTGCGGACCCAGACCTATTATTTTAATAAAAAATAACTCATCTTTAATTTTCTATTCTATTAATTGATAATTAATCATTGAGCTTTTCGTGGATTCGGTCGAAGCGTAAACCAGCTCTTCTTTCCGTGCTTTTTTTTGCCGCTAAATTTAGCCTATGCATGCATGCGAATTTAGTTTTCGATACGTAAAATGCCAAGACAACGTGGGACTGCCCTGTCTCTAAAACAACAATAAAAACGATCATATTATCTTTTCTTTTTATATTTCGTTATCTTATGTACAGGGAATAAAACAGTCACAAGTTATGTTTTAGCCAAACAGACACAACTGCCAAAAAACCGTAAAAATATGAAATTTGCATACTGGGATACAGCGACTTCCGTTTTATACAAAAATAAATTACCCCGCGTCGCAAGCCACACTCTGTGCCTGTCGGAAAAGTAATAACGAAGCACCCTAGATCGAAAACGAAGACCCTAAAATCTCGAAAACGAAGCACCCAAAACTCGAAAACGAAACACTCAAAATTCGAAAACGAAGACCCCTAAATCTCGAAAACGAAGCACCCAAAACTCGAAACCACTGTAGGTTTAATAAGTGCAACTTTGATTTTATTATTAGTCTCACTATACTTGATACATCTTACCTTAATATGCATTTTTTCGGTACACATACATGTTTATGTAGACTTCAAAGTAGGCTTTTGTACATTATGCTAGCATTTTTTCGAGCATTTTAGTGAGGCAAAAGCATTGAGCATTATTCGAGCATTTTAGTGGCATTTTCCTCGAAAAATTAATTTTTCCGAGAAAATAAAGTAGAAATTAACTTTTTTCAGGAGCCCATGCCCCATGAGCTCCTGCTTTTTTTAAACAAAATGAAGACTAAATTTCAAAATTCACAAAAAACCTAATGCAGCTGGGTTTTTTGGCTGTATTTATGAACTTGTACACGTTGTCGTTGTTTCTTGCAACACTTGCACGTTTTTGTAAGTGTAAACTTTAAAATTAATTTAAAAAACCGTTTGTATAAAGAGCATTATCCGAGCATTTTAGTGACTTTTTTGGGGAGACCGAGCATTTTAGTGGGAAAAATGGAGCATTAAGGTGGAGCATTTTAGTAGGGAAGCAAAANGTTTTATACAAAAATAAATTACCCCGCGTCGCAAGCCACACTCTGTGCCTGTCGGAAAAGTAATAACGAAGCACCCTAGATCGAAAACGAAGACCCTAAAATCTCGAAAACGAAGCACCCAAAACTCGAAAACGAAACACTCAAAATTCGAAAACGAAGACCCCTAAATCTCGAAAACGAAGCACCCAAAACTCGAAACCACTGTAGGTTTAATAAGTGCAACTTTGATTTTATTATTAGTCTCACTATACTTGATACATCTTACCTTAATATGCATTTTTTCGGTACACATACATGTTTATGTAGACTTCAAAGTAGGCTTTTGTACATTATGCTAGCATTTTTTCGAGCATTTTAGTGAGGCAAAAGCATTGAGCATTATTCGAGCATTTTAGTGGCATTTTCCTCGAAAAATTAATTTTTCCGAGAAAATAAAGTAGAAATTAACTTTTTTCAGGAGCCCATGCCCCATGAGCTCCTGCTTTTTTTAAACAAAATGAAGACTAAATTTCAAAATTCACAAAAAACCTAATGCAGCTGGGTTTTTTGGCTGTATTTATGAACTTGTACACGTTGTCGTTGTTTCTTGCAACACTTGCACGTTTTTGTAAGTGTAAACTTTAAAATTAATTTAAAAAACCGTTTGTATAAAGAGCATTATCCGAGCATTTTAGTGACTTTTTTGGGGAGACCGAGCATTTTAGTGGGAAAAATGGAGCATTAAGGTGGAGCATTTTAGTAGGGAAGCAAAAGCATAATGTACAAAAGCCTACTTCAAAGCTGTCCGTCAGCAGATTTTGGCGTATTCAAGTACGCGTGAGCAGTAACACAAAAGCTCTGAAACGAGGCTGAAAACGGAGTGTGAGGCTCGCGCGTATTACTCTTACGCTACGCTTTACCGACTGCTTTACTGATTTTGAGAAAAAAAACCGATTGTTTTGCAGTCTAACATATTGGGTATCTATGACACTGCGTGATCAGATCACATCAGATCCAGGCAGAATTTGTTCTAGGATAATAGCCTGGGACCAGGCTCTATGGTGGGGAACAGGAGAATTCGCTAACGTGCTTGATTCCTGCTGTATTAGCATTGGTCTCGTGTTTATAAAGGACAGACCGGTTTCGAGGTTTTGGGTGCTTCGTTTTCGATCTAGGGTGCTTCGTTTTCGAGATTTAGGGGTCTTCGTTTTCGAGATTTAGGGGTCTTCGTTTTCGAGTTTTGGGTGCTTCGTTTTCGAGATAGGGTGCTTCGTTTTCGAGATTTGGGTGCTTCGTGCTTCGGTCTTCGTTTTCGAGTGCTTCGTTTTCGAAACTACCTTGGGAAACTCTGACTCAACAAGCCAACACCAGTATGTTAAATTTTTCTGCCTGATTAACTGAACACTGTACTAGAAACAAGAGTGCCTGGCCTGGCGACCGCGAATTTTTTTTCCCTCGCCCGAAGATTTAGTCGCCTCAGGCGACCGGGCGCCGTTAGAGCACAGCCTTGCGGCTATATGTTATAGTTAGTGAAAAGCGCCGGCTCTGAAAACCAAAACAATGGCGGCTGAATCGCGTTTTGCTAGCTAAAGTTGTTTTTTCTCGATATTTGTGACTCACTGGTTGGATTTTACTAAAACAATTATTCCTCGAGCCCAAATCCCAAGGGCGCGTAGTCAGAGGAGGAAATTCGCTGTGGCAGTTTTGTCTGTCATTGTAGCAGGAAAAGGCAAGCTTTTTGTTTTCTTTTGTTAACACGCTGGAAAGGATTTTCGACCATTGATGTAATTCCCACGGGTCCTTTGGCACAGATTGGTCGTCATACTTCAAAGGATCTAATATTCTGTAAGTTAAAAAGCTTTAATTTTCAGTCTTAGTCAAAAATGAAACAACGATTACATATTTTTTCTTTAGATTTTATCTTTTTTGTTCAATTTTAAAAGAAGCTTAACTTCCCTCCAAGTAGGCGGTTATTGCAACGTTATATTTCATCTTGTATATTTTCACTAGAAGTCTATACGTAAGCTCACTTTAAGCCCTCCATTTCTATTATAGGGTGTGTAATATTTTTACATTGTTAACTATTAAGAAAATATCACCTCGTGGTTTCGATTCATGATCAGTAAGCGGAACTCATTCTTTGATTTATGCAAAAGACTACTTTACCCCGGAGGTAGAGGAAATGAGGAAGGTTTGGTTTACCACATCCTTAAGGTATCGGTAAAGGGAAACGAGGTGCCCACAGAAAACAATTGTAGTCGCGCGAGTATTTTCGCTACAAAGGCAAGTTATATATCAAATTAAAGCTAAAAGACTAAATTACCTTATAAAAGATTTTATTTCATCGAATTTCAAAAGGTTTTTTGCTCTCGAACTCAGAGGTATCGAGTTTACTTCTGAAGTTCCAGCCCTTTCGCGTTGTTAAATATTCACTTCCTTTTTATTGCATCTGATTGACAGATAAAAGACCTAAAAAAGGGTGTGAGGAATTTTCCCATTTCACTTTGTAACTCATTTTATGTCAGTTTCTTTGCGTAAATCGCGCTCGAGATTCGACTTTTTAGTTTGAAATGCAATAATTCCGCTAATACGAGACATATGCAAATTTCCTCACACCCTTTATTCCTTCTTTTATCTGTCAATCAGATGCAATAAAAAGGAACTGAATATTTAACAATGCGAAAGGGCTGAAGCTTCAGCAGTAAACTCGATACCTCTGAGTTCGAGAGCAAAAATTTGAATTTCGATGAAATAAAATGTTTTATAAGGTAATTTAGTCTTTTAGCTTTAATTTGATATATAACTTGCCTTTGTAGCGAAAATACTCGCGCGACTAGAATTTTTTTCTGTGGGCACCTCGCTTTCCTTTACCGAGACCTTAATTCCACCGCGGGAAAAACTGGAGGCTTTGCATCCTCAGCGGGGAAGGGACGGGGTGACTTGGGTTAATTTTTGCTGGGTATGTGCTGCTGGCCTCTCAGAACCCCTACCCCATTGTAGTCTATTCTGTGGCCATATTATAGATCCCATCTTAGTCACTTTTGGAAAAAAGTAATTTTCGCAACCCCAACTTAGTCACTTTCTGTTTATGCATCTACCTAAATATAAAGCCTTTTAACTTTAAGGCATCCTGAAATGAACTGATACATTTGTTAAACTTTAAGTGGTGTAAATCTTTCTATTTTTAAATCCCTACATACCTGAATTTTCTGACCCCCAAACTCCTGAAAATGTGCGACCCCATTCTAGTAACTCTCATAAAAATGCAACCCCATAATAGTCAATCCAGTCATGAAAATGCCACTCAGCGGCACATGCCCATTAGCCTACTACTAGGGAGTATTGAACGCCCCCCGCCCCCGCCCCCCGGTCTCGATTTCGAGTTGTCTTAAAACAAGAATACATAAACTAGCCGTCGACAAGATCGTGGGCTTAAAGCTCTCTCCTTGTGGGGAAAATAAAGGCCAACTCAGGACTCGGAAGATTGCATATTCTCAGGTATTGTTATGTAAATATCCATTTTCATCATGTTATTCCTTGTATGCACTTCTTCTAATAAGGTGAGCTGGGTCATCATAATGGCATCTCAAGTTTACTTTGGTTTCATGTTGTTCGATCAATATGACACCCCTCTGATAGTCCTGTGGATGAAAGCTTGATACAGTTATGTTTAATGAGCTAATCCCAAAGGATATGGCGTTTGTATTTTTGTGAGACTGTATAAGTGCATGGGAAAATTACTACAAAGGACGTACTCAACCTACTGGCTCTTCTACAGACCCTGGTTCTTCAAACATTTACTAAATACTTAATCATCTGTGCATAAATAGCTCTCAAGGATGTTGGCTGGGAAATTACCAATTGTGCTTTTATATCCACTGGATAGAGATTATAGCCAGTGAAATATTTAGCACTATCCACCCTTTTGAACAAATGGGTGAGCTCAAAGGGCTGGACACATAAATTCCTTCAAGAATATAATTGTTTCTGAGATTTGAAGGTTATTTAAGGTGATAAATATTGCATGAGCCAGACTAAAATTCTCACTGTCAGTCTGTCTGTTCTTTGTTATACTTGTCATGTTTGGATGACATGAATTAGTTATGACTGTTAATTTACCATAACTATAAATAATTTATTTAGTTTCATAACAGATACTATAACATATTAGATAAACAGCCTTATGCTGAGGACCTTCTGGTGCAAAGAAAGATAATAATGATGATGATTATGATTATGATGTTGATGATGATGATGATGATATAGGTAATACAAAAAAAAAATCACACTGACAGGTCAAGATTACCTCCTGGCCATTTTTTTTCCTTTGAGTTTTGTCTTTTTTTGTGCTGATATAGTTTTCAGGACTTCATCACTCCAAAAATAATGCATACATAGTACTGCCACTGGTCAATTGCAATGTATTATTAAGGTGATTCCTTAGTAAAAGAACCTAACATAGATTGTGGATGAAACTTGGTACAATGATCTAACAAGTCAAAAGGATGATAAAAAAGTAATAAAAAGTGGGGGTCACCGTGCTTGTTTTGACGTCACAATGCTGACAAATATGGCTATTTAGGACCCTTTGACAAAAACCCCGCGAAGCCCAAAAGCAGACAAAAAGGAGAGTTTTTTTCGCTGATGCATGGGGTATCGCACAGAATTTGACTTTAATGTATTGTTTTTCCACTTACGCACCAGAAAAATGCCTTTTAATGCCCTTGTTTTTACTTTACGCTCCAAAGTAGATTTAAATTGGACACGCGCTATTCGACCCTTGATAGCTCAATCCGTACAATTTAGTAAAATTGCCAAAAAACTGAACATAGATTTGTGCCAATTTTTTTCTCATCGAGAGGAAGCACCGTCCTTATTAAAATCATGAAATAAATAATGGAGGTCACCGTACTCGTTTTTGCGGTAGAGCTGCAGAAAGTGCGCACCTCATGCCTTTTCTCCGATTTTTGAAAGAGGACTGGGGCGAGATTCAAAATGGCATGAATGTGAAAGGGGAAAGAAAGTAATAAAAAATCCGTTTTTACGGAATTTACATCGAGATATCACAGTTAGGACACAATCTGATAAAGAAAGCGTTTAAATGAAAATCAAAGTGAGTAAGTACAAGTTTAACATCCACTCGGTGAGGTTCTCCGTGAGGAAGTCGAACTCAGCAACACGCTTACTGCTTACGTTATGCACATTCCCAACACATTGAGTCGCATCTCGGTAAGAAACAACCGCAAGCGAAAATTTCAATAGCGTTTCTTTTCAGTCAACTTCATTTTAATAATGTTACAGTGGAACCCCGTTAATGCGACCACCGTTGGGCCATAAAATCCTGGTCGTAATAACGAGGTGGTCGCACTAACGGGGTCTACAAAATAATAAAATGACTCAATCGTTTTTACGTTTGGTTTGAAAGAATATGGCCGTAATAACGAGGTGGTCTTATAAACGGGGTGGTCGTAAGGCGGGGTTCCACTGTACTTTAGACCCTCTTTTTTACGGTGGACATCTTGTTATGCGCAGTAAGAGATGCGCAGTGCAAAACCAGTGAATCACCTTAATGCTTATTGGAGCTGCATTTAACCAATCACATAGTGAAATTTTAGTCTAGTTTTGATAAATTCATTGGACTTAGTGTAAATCTTATTTTCAGGTTTTCATGGCAATGAGACGAGCAGCTGGTGGGTACAAAATCACGTTTATGTCACCAACTCTGCCAGGTACTCCTCCTGCACCCACAGTTTTGACTGGAGTCCCAGCCGCTGCTGGACCTGGTAAAGAGAGTTTAAGCACTAAAATATTAGCCATACAACAGCAAAAAAAAAATTGATAAAACCCATCTTCTTCACTAGTGCAACCCTCAAGTTAAAGATTAGTGTGCTTCTGTGAGGGTGTACATGCAAATCAATCATAGTATTCCCTTAAAGTTATTAGCCATATTGACGTTCAGCATATGAAATAGACTGTTTGAAATTCCATTTCACATATTAGAAAGATACACAATTTGAAGTGGTGTGTGGAATAAGCCTTGCAGCCCCAAGTGACTCAATTCGAATTTATCTAAGGCAAATTGAAAGGAGAAATCTAGCAGTATATCAAAGTGAAAGTTACTTGAGGCTTCAGACATCCTTTTCTTTTTTACTCATGCAGTCCTGTGGTGCAATTCAACAGCACTTCCTTCCCCAGTCTTAGCCTTCTAAGCAGTCTTTTGGCTTATCAAACAGTTGTATCCAACAAACACCATCCACTATGGAGACATTATCATAGGGACTGCCGAGTTAAAAAAACCCAGTTTGCCTTTGTTAAGCTACCAGAGACCAGCAGGTATTATTAGATGTACCTGATTATCAGTATAAAGCCGATGATTACTCACTAAAAATTTTTCCTGTAAAAACTACTGGTGAAGTTTAAACAAGTGAAAATTAGCTGAGTAATTTTGTTGTTCTCAATATTTTTCCAACTCCATGACAAGTTTTATGGACACAGCTCCCCCCCCCCCCCCCCCCCCCCCCTCCCCCCCCCCCATTTTTTTTTTGAACCCCTCATTTTTAAAATTAATGTAGTTCTTTTGGTTTTTTTTTTTTTTTTTTTTTTTTGCCGTTTTTTAAAATTTGTGATCTTTTATTGGTTTTTTTTTTGATTATTCAGTTTTCTTCCACCTTTTTTTTAAACCCAGATGTCCGTTTTTAAACTACCAAAAACCATCATGGTTATTTAAGAGTACCTGATTATCAAAAAAAACGCCATGAATACTCACAAAAAATTTTTCCTTTAAAAAAAACTGGTGAAGTTTAAAAAAAGGAAAATTAGCGGAAGAATTTTTTTTTTCCCAAAATTTTTCCCACCCCATGACAAATTTTATGGACACAGCCCCCCCCCCCCCCACTCCCCCACACTCCCCCACCCTGATTATTAGTTTGAAACCATCATGTTTAAAATTAATGTAGTTCTTCTGGTTTTGTTTGTTTGTTTGTTTTTTGGCCGTTTCATAAAATTGATGATCTCTGATGAGTTCATATGTTGATCATTCAGCTTTCCTCCAGCATTTTCTACGCAATTTTTTTTTCAGTCAGCACTTTTGATCTTGGAGAGAACCAGAAGAGATGGGTTGTAATTGGGATTTGCTTGAACAAGCTTCTGTTACCAATCCTTCGGAATTTTGTGGGTCAAGAAATACCCAAACACTACACATCCCTGAAGGGTAAGTATGGAATTGACACTCAAGTCTATGGAAGACATATGACTCATGATCGAACATTTCAGCTAAATTATGGAAGCATCAACAATAACGCGGGGAATTTTAAGAAAAAAGTGCGTTCATATGATTACAAAGTTGGAACAGCTGAAGACTTGGCAAAACTTTATCTCGAGCCACACATGGCCAAGTTTACAGGTACTGATTACTTCAATGGTTTTAAAACTGAAAACGTTAATTTTCCCTACCGGTTTCCCTGGAAGCACATTTTCATGCACTATGCACATGTCCAGTCCAGGGAAAACCAGATTGCTCTTTGGTCTTTGGGATTTACAGTCAACTGTTTCTGATCGACACCTCTAACACATGGTCACCCATAGCACTCAGTTCTTGCAGTCAGAGTTGCACTCAGACAGTCAGGTTTTTTTTCTTGGAGGAGAAGCGGGAGGAATGGGGACGCTGAGAGTAAGGGTGGTGCTTCGGGAACACAAAAATGTGGCCTGGGTTCTTGTCCCGGCATCAGTGCCTTCATGTTGTATTGAGTTTGTTCCCAGGGTATCCAATCGATGGCAATCGATGATCGGAAAAGCAATCAATAGATCGATATCAATTGATAAAATTAGCTAATTGATATCGATTGGCATCGATCAATGGATGATCAATCCATAGTCACATAAGAATCACTCATCGACTGCTATCGATTGGCTATCGATGGGATCTTTGCGGTTGATTTCCTGTTACACACGAGCCCGATCCATGAACCGTGAATTATGATAACAGTTTAAAACATGCTGCAGAACCGAAACGAAAAATGCTAAAACTGAATAGCCGATCGCGTATTATTACGATGCAAGAAAGGAATGTCTGTTTTACCTTTTACTCCATGTTTTATTTCTTTAAGATATAGTTGGTGCCTTTATAGAATGTTTTTGTATTAGGTACAATTTATTTCCTCGCGAAGAGAGCGAGGTCTTAGCTAGCTGCAAACTTGGAAGCACCATATTTCTATTTATTTATGAATCTATCTATCGCTTGGTGTCCACCCTGACGTCATCTAGTGTGTAACGTTACGGAGCATTTTGTGTTTCCAGGCGAACACCAAAGAGTGTCTTACAGCCAGCGAGCAAGTTCTAAATTTGAGGGATATCTTGAAAAGTAAACGCGCGAGAGGCACGCGAGAGAAGACAGGACAGCGGGGGCGGGGGGAGAGAAATTTATGTCTCCCCCCCTCGCGGCTTCGCCACTCGCTCGTGCGTACTCGCAAAAATAGGAGAACTTGCTTGCAGGCTTAGTGTCTTAGTGCTTTTCGCAATGAATTTCAAATGCAAAAGTACTTTTAAGAGCAAATGGAAGCGATTTGGATCATTAGCCTTAGGATATGAGCGAAAATCGAGGTAACAAAACACACGTTCTACTCGCAGACGAGTTCACCATATCGGCTTAATTGGGCATCTGTTCTTTAAATGCG
>CALNXI010002539.1:0-5000 GCA_942486025.1 Porites evermanni | reverse complement strand
TTCTCTCACGTGCAGTACGGGTCCTTCACCACGCGCTGAAAAATACTCGGTCGCCGGCTGAAGTGTGCGAAAGTTTCGTTGAAGATGCTGTTTTTAGTGTCGAGAATCCCCCTTCGTTGCAGTTATGGGCTAAATTGGCCTCTCATGCTACCTACTTGCAGGAACATTTGTCCAATTTTTCAGTGGAACATAAAGCAGCAGCCCATACTTTGCTTTATAAAGAGGAAACCGTACGTGTTTTTAACGAAGCTGGAATCTTTCTCAGTGTGTCTCAAGAGAAAGTCAAAGCTCAGGAAGTACAGAAACTTAAACTCGAATTCCTAGTGAACCTAACAAAGTCCAAAGAAGACTACAGCGCAAAACTACCGGGCTATTTTATTGATATCCCATTAAAAGACAGGTACTGCAAGCTGATATCCCATTGTATGAGACAACCGGCCTTGGACGGCGATCTCAAGGATGAAGCAGATTCTGTTAAAAAAGAAAGGGAGGAAAAGGTTGACCAGCTCAGAGGGCAAGGAAATCTTGCAGTAAACAATAAGAAATATGAAGAGGCCATTAATCTTTATTCTTGCGCCATTGATTTGACTTCCCATGACCACCGACTCTTCGCGAACCGCGCTCTCTGCTATTTGAAACTTGGCCAGCCACAACAAGCTTTAGATGACTGTGAAAAGTGCCTCTTACTATGTCCCCATTACAGTAAGGCATTGCAACGCAAGGCTTGGGCTCTCCAAAGACTTGTTGAAAATGGTTCTTCTCACCTTGAAGGACAAAAGATGGCCGCATTGGCAGTAGCTATCCAAAATGATCCCAGTCTTGGCAACGAGAAAGGGTTTTGGAAAAAATTTCCACGAGTAAGCACGCCGTTCAGAGTAATAGAAAATGAAACGCAGTTGACGTTTGTTTTAATGACGGCACAAGGTACCCTACTCCTGAAGGAAGGTGTGTACAGTTTAAAGCACCTCGTTTTCTTTAATGATTTCCAAATTGTAGGTCTTGGAAAAGAAGTCGTCTTCAGTTGTACAGAATGCTGTGTTATTTCCTCCGCCAAGTGTTATTTTGAGAATATTGTGTTCCCTAAAGGAAACATTGGCATAGTTTGCGAAGGCAAAGGAGCGGCCATTCATATGAAGCATTGTCAAATTTCAGGAGGTTCAACTAGTTGTGAGGACTTTCCGGAATGCAATGGTGGTGAAGGATGTATAGCGGTCTCTTTAGGAAAACTTGCTTGTGATCGCACTGGTAAATTTGGAGACTCTGAATTACAGTCTGGTGTTGGTGGTTCTCCCGGAGTTGAAATTCGCGATGAGAGCTTTGCTCTCATTGAAGACTGTGCAATTCATGACTGTGGTGGTGGTGGCGCTCTAGTCATTGGCAAGAGCTCTCGCATGGCTGTCAATAAATGTGAGGTGTACAAGAACCACCAAGCTGGTCTAGAGGCGAGAGAAGGTGGAAATCTTTCTGCCTGTCAGAACAAGATATTTAATAGTGGTTTCCATGGTGTCCTAATCGGCCCGAATGCAGGAGAATGCGTTATCACTGGCAACAAGATATTCGAAAATGCAGGAGAAGGAATCTTTGCCTTGAGCAACAGGCATACAATAGAAATAACCAAAAACGATGTACACCACAACAGGCCTTTTGGTCTTTCGCTGGATAATAATTCTCACCTTGTGATCAGGGATAACAAGATTTTTGAGAATGGATTCTGGGGAATCCTAGCCAAAGCGCGAACTTCAGCCATGATTACAGGAAATGTTATCTCTGGCAACAAGTGTGGCGGCATTTTCCTCGGTGTAAACTATTCCGGACGGGTTCACCTAGAATCAAACACAGTGCGAGACCATAGCGGCCCATGGTTAGAGTATCCAAAGATTCCCAGTACTAGTTCTACCTTTGATGTTGCCCGTATATGGTCATTTTTTCCGGGTCGTCTACATGAGGAAAAACAGTTTTATTCCAACCCACCCATCCTAATCAAAAACAAGGAGATTAACAACGAAGAAGGTATGTATCATCCGAAAGAGGTAATTGAGCGATTTTACAGTGGTTGCACTTTTTGTCGTCGCTCACGAGGTGAAGTACGTCACCTCGTGAAGTGTGCTACTTGTCATATTGCCTCGTATTGCAGCAGAGAATGCAAAGTCAAACATTCGACCACTCATAACAGACTATGTAACGCCTTGAAAAGTCGTTATTCTGTAACAGTCAAACCCTTTAAACGACCGGATCCAGGACAAAGATCAATTCGAACATTTGGGACTCATTTGAAAGGCATTGGAACAGGACCTAAACCCAAGTGTGACGGTAGCGAAAAATTCATCGTCAAGATTCAAACTCAGACTCTTAATAGCCACCCGTTGCAATTGCTGATTATTTACGACAAAAGCCTTACAGTAGATTATAACATCCAAAGTCCGGAAATATTCAGCGTGATAATGGAATGCGGAGTTCTTGGGCAGTTAGACAAATTTACAAGCAAAAAAGTTTTTTTCTGGGCCACGTTCACTAAGAAAGAAGAGAAACTGACAGTTTTTCTTGATCATCTTGCTCCTTATCAAGAATGGTAACTGTATCAAGACTGATAGCTAACCTTTTAAAATAGTCAGTGCGAAAACGTACCAAAGTAAAAGTGGTGTCTATTTGATTAAGACTGTAAAGAAGAGGAGGGGTATCTTTTTGTATATGCTAAGGAAAGCCCCGAGTCGCGTTCAAAGGAGAGGGGTTTTGTCCTAGCAAAACGCAGAAACGTTGCCGAACCTCAAGATAAAGCACCAAGTGTTTCTGATGCGGAAGCGGTGAAGACGAAGACAAAAAAGCATTCCCTAGTTGTATGCGGTTAGCCCCAGTTGGCGGAGCTAAATCAAAGAGACGCGGTTGCCCCGATCAACTGGATGCAGGCATGTGTGGCTACAGGGTTGCAGGCCAAGCGTTAAGTGTGCAGAGGAGAGCTATGCAGTTAAAACCACTGTTGTGATGTAATTTGGTGTCCTACGTCTTAAAGGATTACCTCTTATCATCGTTGTATCCTCTACCTCTCGTGGTACGTTAACCCTAGTTTTTATCCTTCCCCTCTAGCTGCAGTGCTTAGTCTTGAATATAACGCAAGGCAATGAATTGATGAGTGGAATGAAAGCACTAAAATAGGAAAGAGATAGAACCCCTCTTTTTCCAATTTTGGAAGCCCGTAGGCAAGCTCTCATAGGGACCAACCCCAAGAGAGCTGTCCTTTTTCGGACAAATCAAGACGAATTTTGCAGAAAGCAATTAATGGCTGCAATAAGATTAAAAGTTTTAAGTTTGGAATGCATTATTTTTCCCATTTTTGGTGATTAAATATAAATGATGACCTTGGAAAAATCGCCGGTAATCCTTGTTTCGCAAAGAAACTTAACAACTTGAAAAGCATCTTTCTGAAACAACCTCTTTTCTTTCTGAAAAGTACAGAAAGGGTTTTCCTAGGACCCTACCTCGACAATAAAGGAAGAAGTAACATTCACCTCCAACAAGTAGATAAAATTAGTATTATGCAGCTGTTAAGTAGATAACCAGAAAATTAAGCATGTAAAACTACATGTGCCCTTATAATCGCTACGTCAGTAAGCTTGGGTATAATATATTCAGCTATAGAAAAGTAACTGTTATGTATTATTTAGGATACTTGCATTCGTATTATTTGATAACTTGTATTTATTATTTTTGGTTTCAATTGGCACGATTTAGAAAACATATTAAATTCGCTGACCACCCTCATGATTACCAGACAACAAGTACGTAAACGTTGCGATAGATCTTACACTGGATATAATAGTGGCTATAATCGTTGTTTTATTTCTGCAGTCAATCGAGTTCTACTTCTTTTAACAACTGCAGCACATCTCCATTATGGGAATGGTAAAAACTTAGTTTCACTCCGTCGTATTTGAGAGCCTGGTTTTAAAGTAGCCTACTGGTTTAATAACACTCTGTTGCAGTCAAGTTTTGTAATGACCCGGCGTGCCTTGACAAAGGTGTTCTGCCCGGTTTATAGATACAGGTATAAAGAAGTAGTTCTGGCTATTGAATGTTTTTGGCTAAGAAAACTGGGGATAACCAGGCATTTTTCAGAGACTCGAGCACAGAGCTTTAAAATATGCAGCAAGTAAATGGTCCTTTTCTTTGTTTTTTTGTTTGTTTTGGCAAAATTGAAGGTCGATCGCTGCGGAAAACTGAAAAACTGAGTGGTTGTTCCCTGTATTCTTGTGGTTATTGACTAGCCATTGCTATAAAAGACCTCTTTGCTTTGAGATCCCGAGTTGCACTTTCCTCAGCTTGTAAAGTAAGTACACTCAGTGACGAAACTACGCACCGTCATTAACACAAGAAGTCCAAATCATGTATAGAAGTAACCCATGTGCGAGCCAGAAACTGGCTCTTTCAGTTACAATTCGAGTATATTATAAACTACCGAGATGTTTTGTGACACTTATATACATGTTTTGGCCTTCAGCACAGATAATTTCTCCAACCAATAGTATTGTAAGTTCTATTGTCTGATGGACTGCAACTAGTTTTTAATTGATCCAAGTCAACTTAATAACTAAGTTGACTTTTTATTCGTTAAAAAATGTCGGTTCAGTTAGTCAAAAAAACGTTCCTCTTAAAAAAAAAAAGCTGTATTGGTTAATTTCTTGACTGTAACTTGTTGCTGAGTGCATCGAGATATAAATACGTAAATAAAGATTTATGGAGATTTTGTAGTCTTACCTTTTTATGTCACCTAGTTCGTAAATGTGTTCGCCATCTAACTTGGGTGTGAGGAGTAAAAATGCTTCCTTCCAGTCCCCTTCTTTCTGTCTGACGCCCACCTCCAAAGCCACATTTTCCCTCGTTTATGTCCTCCTTGTTCATAAATGATGGCAGCGAGAACTTCCACAAAAAAAATGAAGAAGAAACAAAAGAGAAACAAACAAAACCTCCTTGGGCAACCCCATGCTTTCCACAAAAACTGCTTGCAA
>CALNXI010002538.1:58262-71801 GCA_942486025.1 Porites evermanni | reverse complement strand
TAAAGGTTACGATAGCATCCTTTTACTTGTTTCACTATTATGCATGTGTTCTTGAAAATTATTCCACAGATTAGACGTTACGATCACGTCTCAACACTCTTTTCATTAGCCATGTACGTATCCTATCCAACGCTTCACGTTTTCTTTTGTTCGTAATCTCACTTAAAATTGCTTGAAGCATAAGAAGTAGTTAGCGATAACTTAATTTTGCCTTCATGCCAAGTGCCAGCTAATGGTAATCTTGTTTGAGGCTTTACGTAATTAACGACTAGTACAAAATAGTTAAGAACATATCTGTTTTATTTGCCAGGAGATTGATGCAAAATGCACTTGAATCAGATGTGTAAGTGGCTATAAAAAGCTAATATTATTTTTGCTTGTTAACTGTATGATGCTTCTTCCTTCGTCTGCTGTTTTCTTTGCGTTTATAGTTTTAAACAAATTGTTAATTTCTAATCAACAACTGACCATAGGACTGCTAGAAGTTACATTTAGGCCCAGTGTATACGGAGAAAACATTTCTCAGATAGAAGGGTCACTCGCCCACTCGAGCGGATCATCATACTTTTCTGGGAAACTGCCCACCTACCCCTCCCCTAAGCCAACATTTTGCCCTAAGTAAGAAGTAAGTGTTAATGTTGGCTTAGGGGAGGGGTAGGTGGGTGGTTTCCTAGAAACGTTTTATGATCCAGTAAGGATGACCCACTTAGCCGGGTCATCCTTTTTCGACGGTGAGGTCACACTCCTTGCCGAGCCAGCTTTTCTCCATATAAACACTTTGGCTCGCCCAGCCGGGTTAACTCGGACATGGCTAGACAATTAGAGCATGCGCGAGTGCTGTTGTTAGCTCTTGGCTCGGGCAAAGGGGTAAACCTTTTTTTCTCATATAATTATAAACGCTTGCTTAAATTGACTCGGCTGGGAGGGTGCCCCTCTTTCCCGGGATGACTCTTCTCCGTATAAACGGAGCCATAGTAAGGTAGACCGCGAGCAGTCTCTCTTTTTCTTGAGATTTAGTGAGGGGAGTGCACGCGCGCGCGAGCGACGAAACCGCGAGACTCGAGACGCGAGAAACGAGGGCGGAAGCCCGAGAAGAAAACTCTTTTTTTCGTGTCTACGTCTTCGCGTCTTCAGTCACGCTCGTGGTAATTTGTGTGTCTCGCGCGTTTTGGTCGGCGGACCAAGAACAAAAGAGATGGCTTTCTAATGACTGCCATCAGGAGCCCATCAAATTGATGGGCTCCTGCTGCCATACATCCAAAACGAGGCGATCACAACAAATAGGAAAAAAGCCAGAAAACCAAGGGAAAGCGTTATCGATGCATGAAGCGGGAAAACATGAAATCGCTGGTAAGCGCGGGGGAAACTTCAACCAGCCTCCAGCAAGTAATTCAGTGTTTCAGTTTTCAGTTTCTCGCAGAAACAAATTATCTTTCGCAAACTAGTATAGTCCAACAGCATTTTGGACGGAAATATTCTTTTCAGAAAATATTCAAATATTCTTTTCCAACCAAGTTGGAAAATCGTGGAAATTCCAAGGATTGGGGGGTGGGGGGTATGACAAGCACCCCCTGAGATAGAAATTACAGGGGGTGGGAGGTCTAAAACAAAAGTGCCCACCGTGGGGGATATATAATGAAATTTTTATTTCGGAACTACGCATTCTGCCTATAAAACTAAAGAGCACGTTGTTTGACCGCTGAATGCCTAACCGAAGTTAACCACTAAGTAATATAAATTACTAAGTACTAAGCGTCAAATAGTAACCATTCGCATTTTGTTCGTGCTTGCATGCATGTTTATTTAAGTCGTTTTAATTTGGCTTTACTTCTTTCCATCTTGCAGGTAGCAAATATGGAGAGGTGGATCTTGAGAATACCTTATGGGTTTAAAAAGATTTCCATGCGAATCTAATATTATTTTCGCTTCTAAGAATATCAAAGAACAAAATTCAAGAAATAGAATTTCATTTTTCTTTTCAAGTTTGAAAAGAAAATATCACCATGCGAAAGTACCATTGAAGAGGTTTCATTTGAGTGGCCATGCCGCGTGATTTTGTCCACGGACTCAAAAGGTAGAACAAGCTTGTACAGAATTAAAAACAGCACTACAGGAAATTACCGTTCAGTATCATTCATTTGAATGGTCACACTTTAGGATTTCATCCACAGATATTAAAGTTAGAACTATATTACAGCCTTCTTTGTTGACTCCAGAGTGAGAGAACGAAAAACGTTAAGTTGAACGTATCTATACATGAGTTATTTATTGTGTCGTCCGTTTGTAGATGTTACAAACATTTTAACAAGGATCGGTTGCAGTTTTGGTGACATGCGCAGCCATTCTCGCCAGTTCCATAAACTTTCATTGGGAAAATATTTTATAATGTAAAAAACAAACTAAAACTTGCTTTCTTATTTAAATCTGTCAATCACGCTGAGGCTTAAAACACTGTAGTAATATGACATCATCATCTTGCGTTATTCCTATTCACGACATAAAACGGAGATTTGCAATTCGTGTACGTGACTTTTTTACCGTTTTTTGGTTGTGCACAGAGCCCTCGTTTAGTTTGGTCAGCGTCTTAACGTAATTTAAGAGACGTGCATTTTGACAAGCATGACGTCATTGCGCATGTATTTTCAAGTAATGCTGTTCGTACAAAACAGCGCAGGTGTAATACGTTTAAATTACAGAAATTACTCTAGCTGATATAGTAGTTTACATACATAGCACTTTGACTCACTGATTTGCTGTCTTTTGAGCAAGTTATTAAAGCACATCATAGTTGCCAGCGGCTTACTCAAGAATCGACCCTGATACTGTAGATATGGTCTGATCGTCGAAAAATTATTTAATGTTTCAGCTAATAGAATGTGTAGAATTCGAATTAGCCATTTCTGGGTTTAACTCTCGCTTTCAAAAGGAGGTAAAATGCAAAACCTTTCCTGTGTAGCCTGCGAGCAAGCTCGCCGGGGCGCTCTTGGCGCCGGGGCGGGAGAAGGAATACGTCTCCGGAATTTGAATATCTGCATCGAGAGAGTCGATGCGAAATGTTTATTGGCGGAGATGACATAAGTAATGACGTCATAACCCTTGGCACGTGGTTTCCGCTTCCCGCTATTGGCGGAAATCTGGCAGCTCAGTCGACGGGAAGCCACAGGGGAATTGGAGGTGGAATTCAAATTCCAGAGACGTAGTTGCAAGCTCTCCTTCGTTTTCCCGTTCCGCCGCCAGAGCGCCCTGGAGAGCTTGTTCGCAAGCTATTTCCTGTGTAAAGAAGTTTTCTTTGCATGAGAATAGAAAATCCTTTTCATATCAATAGCTTCGTACTTAGCCTCGCCTTCAAACAGAGGCTTGAGAGGCAACTCGGAAGTGGAGTATTTTAGGGGACGTATGACATAGTAAAATGTTATTTGTTGTAATGGCGGATCGATAATTGTGATAAATATTCCTTATGCATTGTACAGTACCAATATGACGAATCAACTTTATTTTGTTTATGTTACGTGTTAAAAAGAAATTCGCCACTTTAGAAACGAGAAGGAGTCTGGGCCGAGTCAAGTTTCGAAAAGACTTCTGGGACTGTTACTAGGGGTCGTTCCCAGTAACCTTCCCAGAAACAAGTTGCGGGATGCAGTTCGGTTCCAGTTCCTTTCTCCCTTCTAAAGTGGCCAATTGAAGGCCAAACATGTCCTTGGTGTAATCAGCTGAGATTGAAAAACGAAAATGGACCAACATAGAGTTAAATTTAATTAATTGTAGAGATTGTACAATAATTTTTGTGATTAATTTTCTACAACTGTAAATTATCAAAGCAATTATTTTGTCATTGGCGAGCAGTGAAACAGTGAATAAAGAATTGTAAAGCCTTTTCCAGTGAAGATTTGTTGTTTCTATCAGTAATCTTGCCTCGTCCCCAGGCCTCCTCATCGGTCATCAGGGTTCATGTCACAAGTCCAAAAAAGGACTTTTGGTATACAAGTTGAATCATGGCTAGGGTTTTCTAAGTGAAAAGGAGGGTAGTAAACCTTTCCATTTTATTTCCCTTTTTTGTCGATTGTGTCTAAAAGTACACACGAGTGACCACTGGTGAGAGTTCACCAAAATGCGATGTTTTAATAGCCCACGTTCGATATATTAAAATTCTAAGATGACTCCGAGGCTTTGTGGTCATTTTTCAATATTTGGTTTGTTTTTTTTATGCTCAAGTCTCTTTTGGTAATTGCGAGATAATGGAGTCTTGACAAATTTGCAATTGACCACTTCAGAAAATACCATAACATACCATAATGCTCTTTGTTTGTCACCCCCAAAATTTTGCATAAGCATTGTTTTCAGTTTCTCCTGGGGCCATTTTAACTCCCAAGAGAAACTGAAGACAATGCTTATGCAAAAGTTTGGGGTGACAAACAAAGAGCATTATGGTATGTTATGGTATTTTCTGGATTAATCAATTTTGACCTTAAAGCCTCGGATTCATGTTAGAATTTTAATATATCGAACGTGAGCTATTATAATGGCATCATTATTACGTCACTTTATCAAATTTTAACGCTTTAACCGGAAATGTCACATTTTCGTTTACTTTCCCCAAGGGAGGGTCTTGTCCAAAAACTGTTGCTACTTCAGAAACCATTTTGCATACTGCGAAAGTCAACTTCGTTGACGAAGAGCAAGTCAAAGCAATGGATTACAGCCTGCTGGCCAAAAGTGAGGCTTAGGTTATCGTAGTTGTGCGATCCACTCTCACGGAACCTTTAAGGACAGGATTCTTCGTGGTAATGTGGCTGGATATGGGATGGTAGTACTTGTTGGTGAAATGGGGACTGTTTATGAACCGGCCCTTATCTTCGCGCCCCCTGGGCCTTTTGTCAACATGTTTAACAAGTCTAGCAATGATATTGTTTGGTGATATACGATGAGCCGTTATACCGACACTCACAAAATTGTAAGTTTTTTTGACTATTTTATTTTATATTCTATTTCTAACCGCAATTATGAGAGGCGAACTTTAAGTCAAGAGACAAATTTTATTTCACTACTAATTTCCACTAACGTTTGATAGACTGTTTCAGGGACGGGTAATCAATTGTTAAAAATTGAAAAAAATACGGTATCATTCTGACATTCAGAGCTTATATTTTTGAAGCCTTCTCAGAAAGGCCTTTAATTTATACGGGAGGGGCTTATTACTGGAATCTTTTCTGCGTTTAGATTTCAGTCGGGGTTTATAAACGGAGTGGTTTGTTTTCGAAATTTTTACTGTTGTTTCCGTTTTTAATTTAACCTTCATTTTTTTTTGTAGAGATTTCAGGTACCGAATAGTTTGTAAAGAAAGAGACTCGTATCCGGAAAGCAAGAAAGCAGGCTGGGAGGCTAAAAAAACATTACCTGATATTTCGACAAAAACGGAAAGAGGCGAAGTTAACATTAAAGGGCGGGAAACAGAATTAAAGGGTACGGGTAACATGATATTACACCGTCCCTATCCGTCCCTCCCAGGCTGTCCAAGACCCGCCCTTTTGAAAAAAAAAATAATAAAGAGGAGAAAATAACTTATTTACATTTTTTAGTAGCTGTAAATAGTTTATTTACGGTTACATAGTGGTTAATAGATAAAGGGACTTAAATAATCACGTGATTATGACGTTAGAAGAATTTCAATGTATTCTTACTCGTGGTTAATCGAGGTCATTCGTGGTCACTCGTGTGTACTTTTAAACACTATCTTTTTTGTGTACTTACTAAGGAGTTAATTGTTGATTTGCTATGTAGTCTCCTCTCTGTTTCTGTCTAGGACCAAAGTATGCTTTGAGTTAATTTCAGACACTTCTGGATGTCTAGAAACTCTAGCGAGATTTACGCAGATTAACACCGCTGGGACAACCTCGTCTCCAGGGTCTTCTCGTCTTCCAATATGGCGATGTCCCATTGACTTGGGTATTCCCTTCTCACATTGCTTTAGTATTTTTGGGTATCCCAGAGTACCCTCCCGATACCTGCAACACTAAAGAAAAACATCGTGGAAATTCCAGGATTTTGGGGGCGGGTTATGACAAGCACCCCTGGGATGGAAATTCTAAGGGATGGGGGGTTCTAAAGTGTCCAACTTGAGTGATTTGGGTTTGTATTCCTGTGACATTGCAAAATTGTTTTTTCGGTCTCTTTTTCCCCCTATATTTTTTGGAAAACGGGGAAAGCCCCTGGGGACAGGCGACAATGTACCTATTTTCAGTTTGCTTTTATAGCCCCCGGTGAAGGTTTGTGTTGCAAACCGAAATATCGGGCAAATATAATTCGCCATTTTATTTTTGTTTTCTTCTTTATTTTTCCTTTCACTCTTCCTGCCGTAAGGATCAGTTTATTGTTCTAATTTTAAAATTTGATGATGCCTAAATATAGTGCTAAATAACTTAACCTGCGATCAGGCGTTTTTTCCTTTTTTTTAAGAGCGGGCGAGGCGAGAAGGAAAAAATCTCTTCCCGTGAGAGACATAGAGCGATAGTAGGGAGAGGGCGTGATCTTAGGCTAATATTTGCTTATTGAAATTGTCAGAAAAATAAAACGCCGATAAAAGTACTGTCTCATAAAAGTCAGAAATAAAGTACCAATAAAGCACCATGATTGGGATCACATTCACAGTCCATACATTTAGAGTCATTGTCAAGGAAGTTTCTCCTCAAGGGTTTGCCTGAAATTCGAAATTTCGCAATGATGAATAATTTTGCTTGTCTATCCTTTACGCAGCGCCCTAACAATCACAAATTCGCCATAGAAACAGGCCGATACTTAAGACCTTATAACAAATTAACCTGAAGAAAAAGTATGTCCAATTTGTAAACTAGAAATGGAGGACGAATATCGCTTTTTTAACTATATGCTCCACTTACCATTAAAAAAGAAACTTTTCTATTCGATAACCGAAAAATGAGCATCTAATAAGAGTGAACAAAATGCCACCAAATGAAATGTTCATGTTTTTAATAAATCCCTTCAGCGAGAAGCCTTAAACCCAAAAATTAATAGCAAGGCAATTGTGTTCGAATGCTTCAAAATAAGATAAGAGAAGGAGGACAAAAAGTGGGTCAAAGTCGGTTTTTAGGGCAAAGGAAGAAATCTTGATGACGCGCGGCCTGTGTGAAAAAAAAAAAAAAATAGAAAAATAAGTAAATGACCGGCGCCTGTTACGCAGGCTTTCTCCTTCAGGGCTACCCAGATCATCGTTTCCCAGGGGTACTCCCTCTCTATAAGGCCCCATACGGGGAGGGTCCGCCCGAAAGAGGTACCTTTGTCAAGCTTCAGGTATATGAAAGGGTAGGGAAATCTGTCATTTCTGTCGATACTGGGCCCAATGGCTAAAAGATGCATAAATTTAGGGCAGTGAAAAACTTTCTGGTTTTGTGATTTATTTAAGACAGGGAATTTACAGCAGCTGAAAGGGATGCAAAGTTCTAAACCAGTAGTATGAAAGAGGTACCATTTGTCAATAGAAGGTATACGAAAGGGGTACGTTTTCTGTCAAAAATGGTATATAAAAGGGTATAGGGTTAGACCTCGGGGTGGATCCTCACGGTATAAAACTTTGTTGAGTACCCGCCCCGGATATGGCGCTCCTAGTATGATTTAATAGGTTTAATGTTTTAATATTAAATAGCCTGTCTATGTATTCTACTATTCGTTAAATGTAAGCTCGCTAGTGTAGTGAGCACCTTACTTCTATCATAGCGGGGCTCTCGCGCGTGAAGCGCGCAGCGGAGCACCATGGGTAAGAAAATGTGGTAAACTACCCATCCAAGAAAATTTGGTAATCACGTGACCGTATACCGCCCGAGGGACCGTCCGTCCGCACCACAGGCATACCAATGTAAAATAATTCAATCAACGGGTATGGCAAGCCAAATGCAACTCGAGGTTATTTTGACGGGAAATCACATAGCCACCTGCGTCTTGTAAAGCAGAAACAACTAAAGAGTCGATGAAGAGGAAAATGGAAAGCGGAAATGGTCTCTGTATCCGTGTTTTCTAAAGTATTAAGCTTAGGTTAATTGTCATGTCCACAAATTTGGAATATAGAGCAAGAGAAACACAGAGAAAAAGAGAAAGTAGGCGGCAGGCCAGCAAAGCTCAACGAGAAAAAGGGTGACAGAGATTTAGAGCGAGAGATAAAAAACAAAGGAGACATTTTTTTGTTGGAAGAACAACATTAAAATTTTGTAACGGCGGTGACAAAATGAGAAATGCTAGCGGCCGCCAATGCAAGGTGAAAATGAGCGGCAGTGAAAAAAAAGTGAACGAAAATAACGTGTAACTAAGAAGTTTCTGGAAGTTTCACGTTGTAGTCGTGCAAAACAACGGCAAAGAAATGTACAAAAAAAGTGTGCTGCACGTGCAAAGTTTCTTTTTTGCTAATTAGACCTATTGTTGTTTTTCACCGTTCTCCGGCGTTGCCTTCGCCGCTTAGCATTACATGATTTTATATTTTGTTTGAACAAACTACAAATACTGTCGAGAGCTTCGCTTTTAGCCCTGGTTAAATCTATATATTACACGTTAATTGCAGTTCGATTACGAGACTACGAGTAGTCCCCATTTTTCCTCAGGGATAGTAGAGCGAGCGAAACGCGAGCTCGCGTGAAAATCACCCCACGCGAGAAAGGCGAGGGGTGATTTTCACGCGAGCTCGCGTTTCGCTCGCTCTATTATCCCTGAGGAAAAATGGGGACTACTCGTAGACTACTCGATTACATACATACGTACTTTATTTAGACTCCCTTCAACAGGGCTTTTCGGTCACAATGTTAACTATTACATAATACTGGTTTTTAAGAAAAGAAAACTTATTTACAGTAGTTTAATTAAGTTCAAAACACATTCAAAATTATGAAAAAATATTCAAAATTATTTCGTCTGAGGCATATTATTTTAAAAAAGTGTCCGCTCAAGACTATCAACATCTCTTAAGTGTTCTTAATATTGTCAGCTAGCCCATTCCATTCCCCTTGGACTATGAAAATAAAATGCTCTTTGTCCCACAGTCTACCTCGGGGGACCACAAAATTGTTACATCCCTTTGTGCTCTTGTTGTGAACTGCTAAATGTTTAATAAAATATTTACCTAAATAATCTGGAGCTTAGCCATTTACACATTTCAATACTAAAACTAAGTCGTTAAATAGAACCTTCTCCGTAACATCTAACCATTTAAGAGATCTCCGTCCCTAAGAGATGTGGTCAAACTTCTTTAAACCTGATACAACTCTGGTTACGTTTAGATGTGTTCCCCCATACTGAGGAACAATAAAAACGTTTACTGAAAACTAAGCTATTTATCAGTAATAAAAGGGGTTTCTTATCCAAAAGTTGTTTAATTCTTCCTTTCTGTACCAACTGGTTCATGCAACTAGAGACTGTTTTTATAACATGTACATCATAGGTAAGATAATGATCAAGCAACTGACATTGGTGAAATAGTTTCCCCAACAGGGATAAGGAGATATGAGGTAGCCTCTTAATAAGTTGTACTGAACCAACAACCACTAATTTTGTCTTCTCAGGGTTTATGAGTAGGGAATTCTTTGCGAACCATTTACTGATGTCCGTAAGATCTTGGTTTACGGCTGCCATAGCACTTGACGAGTCTGATACAGAAAATTTAATGTGCAATTGACTGTCATCAACATATGCAGCGGGTTGGCTATGGGTAATAACGCTGGTTAAATCATTAATGTAAATAGTAAAAAGCACAGGTCCCAAGATCGAACCCTGAGGTACTCCATTTGTTACGGGTAACAATTCTGAGACTGAACCATCGTATCGCACTCTTTGATATCTACTTGATAGGTAGCTACTAACCAGAAAATTACAGAAGCTTTGAGGCCCAGTTTTCGAAATTTTTCTAACAATAGATTATGATTAAGGCTGTCAAAAGCTTTTGACCTATCAATACAAGCAGTACTAGCAACGAGGCAGATTTTTCATCGATTGCTTTCAAAATGTTGTCTGTAACACTTATGAGGGCAGTTTCTGTCGAATGCATTTTCCTGTTGCCACTTTGATAAGTCGACAGTTTGTCATGGGTTGTCAAAAATTCCACAAACTTCTTGTGTCCCAGTCTCTCACTTACTTTCGATAGGACGGGCAACAATGAAATCGGTCTGTTGTTGGCTGGTTCTTCTGAGTTTCCTTCTTTGGGTACTGGTAACACCTCAGGAATTTTTCATGCTTTAGGAAAAGCAGCCATCTTAAATTACATCTTGGAACTCAAATCCTTCTGTTTCAACGTATAGGCCAGTGTCAATGCTTTCCTCCCTAGAACCACATTCTTTATCCAAACCATATTCCCTTGTTATCAGGTTCGCTTTATAGGCAGTAAGTTTTCCTACTGATGTAAAGTAAAGTTCACCAGTCTGGAAATCACAGGTGCGATGCTCTCACAACTGTCTTTCAGGACTCGTGGAGAGATTTTATCATATCCTGGTGCTTTGTTGGCAGCTAAACTTTTAACGACAGACTTGACGTCAATTTCTTTTACATCTTGGAACTCAAATCCTTCTGTTTCAACGTATAGGCCAGTGTCAATGCTTCCTCCCTAGAACCACATTCTTTATCCAAACCATATTCCCTTGTTATCAGGTTCACTTTATAGGCAGTAAGTTTTCCTACTGATGTAAAGTACTTATTGAATTTATTTGCCAAAGTCTCATGGTCCTCCTAAGTACTTGGACGTTTAGTAGTACCGCCAGACATACATCGATTTAAGATCTTCCAAGTGGCGTTTGTATTTCCTCTGCTGTTAGCTATTTCCTTTCTTACCTGGATTTTTTCAGGTAGCCTCAGTTCTCGTTTCACTTCTTGTGAAACGAGAAACGCTCCAGCATAGCTTGTCATTAGTCTGGATGGCTACACATGTAGTCTGGATTCCTACCATTTTGCTGTAGAAAAGACTATTCACTTGTACCGTCGACTCCCGATAACCCGAACCCTCGTTAACCTGAACCTCGCCCTAACTTGAACCAAAATCGATTTCCTCTGGATTTCCTTCATAATTTTACCCTCGGTAACTCGATCCCCCCGATAACTCGAACCTCCCGCTAACTCGAAGTAAGTTTTGTTGCCCCTTAGATCATTTCTATATAAATTTCACTGACATTTACCAACTATATACTGCTTATATGTTTTTCGTAACGTTGGCGTTTAAACTTGATGAAAAAGCCTTCAGTTATGAGCATTATCCGAGCATTTTAGTGACTTTTTTGGGAAAAACCGAGCATTTTAGTGGGGAAACAAAAGCAGTTGAAATACTCGTCACTGTTAGACGTAAGATTTACTATTTATCTCACCCATAAATCGTATGAATATATATTTTTCTGAGTCCCTCGAAGCTCGGGTCTTGCAAAAGGCTGTATTACAAAACAACTAGAGCGCGTTTACGCCCGAGTCGAGTGTACTCGAGAAACGCGAAACGAGTATTGTATAATCTCGCGCGTGAGTCTCACGCGCCAAATGAGACTGGGTCCTAAAAAGAAACCAATATGGCGACGGAGTGGAAATGCAGACTCACGTGTGTTTTTAAATTGGACACAAAGTAACATAATTAGACTTCAGGAACTCCGATTTGACCTCCACCGTTTCTTAAACTTATTCGTCAACGCTTGGCGTCATTTTTGGCATAGAAATTCTCGGATGTGGCATGGCAGAAATTGTGAAAAATCAAGGCACAGGTCTTGTGAGGTATGCTTAACTTTGCTTGACTTGAGCTTATGTTTAAAATCATCAAATAATTCCAAGAGAGCCCTTTTCTGGGCTTTTAATCATCCCCGTCCTCTAATATGGGGTCCTTGAAATACAGTTTTCACTCTATATCAAGCCTGGGGAGGGGGTGGGTGGGAGAACTTAAGGAAGTTTTGGGTGAAGATGTGGCTCAGGGGCAGACACCAAGACACCAAGATGTTGGTTGAAAAGTGATGACGTGAAGCGAAATTGTTCAAGAACGACTTGGAGGTGCCTGGACCAGTAATGTAGCAGCTGCTCGTAAGGTCATTTCTGATTCATTCTTTTAGACAATGGTAATTCATTGTTTACCATTGTTTTCCGGTTTTGGGTAGCAAACCAATTGGTTTTTAGCTTCCAAGCAGCTGCTACATGACCTGCCTGGACACTTGTCACTTTAGAAATGAAAAGGAAACTGCATGGAGTTAAAACTTCTGGGATTGTTGCCAGTGACATGGAAAAAAATTTGGCCAATAGGTGACTGGCACATCTCCAGTAATGACAGGGTTGTCAAAAGTAGCCGGCTGCTGGCAAAAATCATCGCCTACTTGGTTAGTATCAGCCGGCTACTCTGTTTGAAATTTCTTTACAGATGTCGTTTTTTATATAAAATATCCCTGGACTGACCGCTTTTTTTGACAACTCAGCCGTCTACTTCAAAACTTCCTGTTAACCCTGAATAAATTGGAGGACACAGTTTGGGTGCAGTCTCCTTCTTGTTTCACATTCTTGTGAAGTGTTTGATGTAGCTGTTTAAATAAACAATTATTATTGACGAAAATTTAAAGCTAAATTCACAAAATTTTATGGTAAATATATAATTAAATACCTAAACCACTATTCCATATCTGTAACTGCGTAGCAGTCTTGCTCCTTTTTGCCTCGTGCATCTTTTGCATTTGCCCTGCTTTACCTAAAGGATATGGAAATGTCTGCTATGCAGGCTAACTCAAGGCAGAAAAAATTGTAGTTATAATCTATACTTCTCAGAGTATTAAACCACTGCAATGGGCAGTCGGCAACCCAATGAACCCTCACTGTGGGGGTCTTGTTTGGAAACCTGTGTGGCCCCTTTTTCTTTTCAATAATGTTAGAGTAATAATTAAGAAATAAATATTGCTGTCAAGCAGGCTGCAAAGAAAGTCAGTTTTACAGCTTGTCCCTTGGTCTCGCTGTAGCTCGCATGTACTAGCCTAAGAGTCATTTCAACAAGCCCCCAAAATTTTTGGACAAGTGGAGTTTGACCATTACTCATATGCTTTATTAATTCATTGTAAGAATAACTGTGATAATATCATGGGTGATGAATTAGTCCTTTATTTTGCTGCGAAATTTCAGCGTTTATTTACAATTTCACATTTGAGATTACAATATTACCATGGCAACCTTCTGTATGCCTCAGTCCAAGATGGCAGCAGAGTTTTTTTTAAAATGTTATGAATGAAGATGTCAGGGCATTAAAAGACGCTTTAGAAAACTTAAATGAGTTCACAAATGAGCACATCAAGAAGGATTCTATCAGGTATTTTGTCGAAGATTTCTGGAAATTATAAACTTAAGCTCTAAATTTTTCAGTGCATGAAGTTCTCAATTGATAAATATATAGATGTAGCCAGGGCTAAAAACGAAGCTCTCGTTGATAAATTCATAATTTAAATCAAACAATGTACTTGTAATCCACGATTCAGTTAACTTTAGGGCACATTCATGTGACTTTTGAGGCAAAGGCTAAGTGATTTTAGAGAAAAATATTTTGACAGTCCAAGA
>CALNXI010002538.1:45762-50762 GCA_942486025.1 Porites evermanni | reverse complement strand
GTGTAGTTGTAAGCTTTCTGTTTCCACACGAAGCTTATGTTGTAACCTTTTTCCCGTAACAAGTAATACTTTGGTCTTCTTGGTATTGATGTACAATTTAGTTTTCAGTGGAACATTTCATATTCATATTTCATATTCTTCAAATCATTAGAAAGAGCCTTAGTTAAAGAAGTGATATTGTTCTAGTTTGCACTCAAGGACAGGGTGGTATCATCAGCATATATATCAATGGTGGAGTTGTTCAGATGTAAAGGCATATCATTTACAAATAAAAGTACGCCTTGCCTGACAGGTTTCAGCTGGGATGGTATATGTCCAACAAAAAACTGTCGTCACCCTTCTACATATGATTGAAACCAAGCCATGCTATCTGGGCTGGCACCATACACAGATAATTTCCTCAATAATAGATTTTATTGAGTGCGACAAAAACTTTCTGGAAATCAACAAATACTAGACCTGTGAGTTCATAATTATCCATTTTAAACGAAATTTTGTCCTTGATTCTTATAAGTGCGGTTTTAGTGGAATTTCCAGAATGGAGGCTGATTGTAATTGTTCAAATAAGAAATAGTTCTCTTGAAGATTTTTTAATAGTGACTTTGCTTCATGTTGTTGAGGATTTTAGATAGGATTGGCAGCACTGATATGGCACGATAGTTATTTCTAAGAAGATAGTG
This sequence comes from Porites evermanni, assembly GCA_942486025.1. Taxonomy (NCBI): domain Eukaryota; kingdom Metazoa; phylum Cnidaria; class Anthozoa; order Scleractinia; family Poritidae; genus Porites; species Porites evermanni. Next base: position 50,082 of record CALNXI010002538.1, on the reverse strand, counting down.
ATAACTTGGATGGCTAAGATGACTAGGATAATAAGAAAGTGGTCAGTATAAAACGTGGACTGCAGACTGGGTATAAAACACGGACTAGGTATAAAACATGGACGATGGACTTTGTATATAAAAACAGTTTTAGAAAGGTAAAACTGAGAGAAACGGATAGCAGACTAGCTTAAAACAGTAGTCCCAGCTCCTTGGCTGGTCATGCAGTCTATTCCCCCCAACATCAGTGTGGAGAAGGAAAGCATACTGCACGGGCAAGGAAGGTTAAGCTACTACTCAAGGCAACTGAAAATGAAACTCTGAATTTTATAAAAAGGAGGAGTTAGAAGAGAATTCAGTTTATAGTTTTAAACCAATAGAAGATGTGAGACTGAGAAGCACAGAATAAAAAAATAGTTATGTATTGGTGTTAGTGAGAGAAAAATTCTATAGATGCCACAATTCCATTTCATAACCTCGGGGATATGAGGAAATGGAGAACCCAAACGAGAAGGTCAATATAGGGGCATTCTGTGATGCCAAAAAAATATATTTAGGGGGGAGGGGTTACTCACCCACAGATAGGTGAATAACAACCGAAATATATCATCCTACATTATATTCTAAGTGATGATGACATGATTCACACCTTTGTAAACATGTACATCGCGTTTGTGACCACCGTCATGGATGACATTAGAGATGGAGAACAGGTCTGAAAATGGGTGTAGAAAATAGCATTTTGGTCAGACTTAGGATTTGGAGAACTGGGCGGCACACATCCACCAAGAATTTCTAGGAGTGTTTATACTTAAACTCACGTGTTATGCTGTTTAGTGATCTTTTGATCTTATTTTTCCTTACCTAGAACCAATTAGCACAGTTTTTACCAACATAGTTCGCAGTCCTCATTTTATACCAATAAGAAAGACCAGGATGACTAGGATGATAAGGATAGCTAGGGTGACTGAAATATCTAAGATGACTTTGATGAACAGGGTGACTGTGTAGGATAACTTAAGTACTGGGTACCAGGGCGAGTTGGTTGAAGGATGACTAGGGTGACTTTATTAACAAGGTTGACTGGGATGACTACCATGACTAGTTACCAGAAGATGACTGAGATGACAATGATAACTGGGATGACTATGATGACTCTGATGACTAGGATGACTGAGATGACTGAAATAGCTAAGATGACTGGGATGACCAGGGTGATTGGGATGACTAGGACAACAAGGGTGACTGGGATAACTATGATGACTTGGATGACTACGATGACTTTAAACTGGGATAACTAGGATGACTTGGATGACTATGATGACTTTAAACTGGGATAACTAGGATGACTGTTATCACTTGGATAACAATGATGATGGGGATGACTCAGATGATTAGGATGACTGGGATGACTGTAATGAATGGAATGACTGGGGTGACTGATATAACTCGCTTGACTGAAATTGCTAAGATGACTTTGATGACTACGATGACTTTGATGAATGGGATGTCTGGGATGACTACGATGACTAGTGTAATAGGGATTACTATGATTACTGGGATGACGTGGATGACTTTGGTGACTAGGATGATTCAGCATTCGGAAGTCAGCCAAGCGCGGTCAATGCACGCGTGCTGAACAAGAATGCTGTATAATGACAGGCTAGAAACAATAGACAACTCCCAAAGCACAAACTCAGCCAAAACGCTAAAAATCTTCAATGTTTACTCAAGTTTGGGCTTATAGAAGATAATGNTGCTGTATAATGACAGGCTAGAAACAATAGACAACTCCCAAAGCACAAACTCAGCCAAAACGCTAAAAATCTTCAATGTTTACTCAAGTTTGGGCTTATAGAAGATAATGTCACAGTTTTTCAATGACCATGAAATTCAGAGTCTGGGTAGTTAGTTAATCACTTGTGGCCCTGAAAAAATTTGAAGGAAAAAAAACTGCGAATTTTTAAGAAAATGCTTTTTTCGTGAGAAGGACTCTTAAAGGCTGACAAACGTCAACAAATAGCGAAAACTATAATTTCTATATGTTTACTTTGCTCGAAATCACGCGCATTTACAAGGCCCTAAAGTGTTTTGCTGACTTGCAAGGACCCATCTGTCATAACGATGCCAAAAATAAAGAGATGAATCTCATAGTTTATTAGATATAATCTGTGTAAAGTCTGCTTATTGTTTTCGCATAAATTATGACCTAAATTTGGAAACTGCTGAATTTCTCGAATTGGGTCCTTGCGATTTTGGTGAAACTCTGTTCAGCGCAAGGTACTAATGCGCACTTTGTGTAGCCGAGAGAGAGAGAGGGATGACTGGTGTGAATTGGTTTTGCTAAGAGTCTTAGCATGTTAGTATGCTTAGTACAGCCATGTTTCTGTGTATGCTGGTATTTTATTCGGTCTTAGTACGGCCATGTTTCTGTGTATGTTGGAATTTAAATTTACCCTAATCACTTTAGTACACTTAGTAAATCTACACCTTATAAATACCTCGATAAGCCAATCATGGACATGGTCTATGGCCACTGTATGGCCAAGAGTTCTGCATTTCCCAAACAAATGAGCTTGGAATCCAGCTCTTCACTAAACATCCATTGTGTCCTGTCTTTTTTTTTACAGTAAATATAGTACGTTGTTCAGGCGTACTAAGGAGAAAAAAAAGAAAATTCATTCCTAAACCTGGCATGGTATATTGCTAGGATGACTGGGATGACTGTGATGACTGGGATTACTGGGATGGCAAGGATGACTGAGATAGTGAGATAGAGTAGATGAAGTAGGACGCAATTATGCAAATGTAGGGTGCTTTTGTTAGTGTAAAACAATTTGTTAAACAAGATAGTAGCTTGTTGGTGTAGTAAACGACAACCAATTCATGATTTTTACAACTTCCTGTTATGTCATTTCATATACAGTTTAATAATGTTTCAGCTGACAATGTAACCTCTCCTTTAATCAAGAAACCTGAAAAAGATTTGTGCTTTAAGGATGTGCGGAGGGGGATTTGGAAAATTGTGCATACCTTTTTCTACAAAAACATTATTTCAAAACACCATTTTTCAAGCTCATTTATTGTCAAAGTGTTCCCACTTCTTAAATCTAAATGGTTGATGTTCTCCATCCAGGAAATCAAATGCTTTATTCATGTTCATAAGGTGTTTATATGGATTGCAAGGAGTGTTGAAATTTTTTGCAGGAAGTGACTATCATATCAACACCAGTTCAATTATGTGCTGATAGAAATGGTTTATATATTTTTTCAGGCAGAAAAAGAGAACAAATGAGGCAAACTGGTCAGAGTAGACCAACAGAAAAATGCAAGACAAACTGCATAAGGCATTGCTTTGTGAAATCAACGATGGTCAAAGCGTGGACTTGTACATTGTTTTTGCATCGTAAAACAACTTCCATTTCACTTCGCACTGCAGCAGATTAAAGAGTAGAACAAAACAGGTAAGATTTTATCTCTTATATAATTTCCATTTGTAGTTTACAAATAAGAGCTTGGGTTCCCTGTGGTTTGCATGCTGTCAGGAAGAATTTATTACTAATAGTTACCCTACTTCATTACTGAGACTTGGTTTTACACTCTGTCTATGACCCAGCCTGGGAGATCACTGAGGGCACTTTGCATTATTTGTCAGAACTTACTGGCCAGACCATTCCTGTCCCAATGAGAAATTTTGACTCCACTACACAACATCAACAGACAAAACGTAATGGCAAATAAGTTTATTTTGGGACGGCTTGGCGAGAACCAACCCTACAAAGTACTTATGTAAATACAATAATAGGTGATTACTGGTGAATACCTAATGTACAACACTCGTAAACTAGCTTTCACAAAAAGAAAAAACTCGTGCTACAAATGGTCGCTCTTGACCTGAATCACCCAGTTAAGCACGCAGGCTTAGTGCCAGTTAGGCTGCCAGTTATTCTGGGGAAACTAATTAATAAAACTCTGACAACATATAGCTGGCACAGGGAACACGGTAGGAGCACAGAGGCTAAGCAAAAAGAAAAACTGCTATAACTGGTCGATCTCGACCTAAATCCCCCAAATAAGCACGCAGGCTTAGTGCCAGTTAGGCTGGGGAAACTAATTAATAAAACTCTGACAACGCATAACTGGCACAGGGAACACGGCAGGAGCACAGAGGCTAAGCAAAAGAGAGATCTGCTACAACTGGTCGATCTCGACCTGAGTCCCCCAAAGAAGCACGCAGGCTTAGTGCCAGTTAGGCTGCCAGTTAGGCTGGGGAAATTTAATAAAACTCTGATCAACGGATAACTGGGACCGGGAACACTTCAGGAGCACAGAGGCTGAGTG
>CALNXI010002538.1:25762-40762 GCA_942486025.1 Porites evermanni | reverse complement strand
CACAGTCGTCTCACTCACCTAGCTAAGTCATCCTTATCATCCAAGTCACTCCTATCATCCCTGTCACCCCAGTTATCCCAGTCAACTCAGTCCTTCTAGTCATCCCAGTAATCCTAGTCTTCCCAGTCTTCCCAGTCACCCTAGTCAACCTTCAGGATAAAAATGAAATTTGCATTCATGTTGTGGAAGTGTTTCATCATATTTGTACAAATAAGTGTCACTGAGAAAATTTTATCAAGAGTTTCTTTATTTTTAAAGTAAATGAGTCACCATCCAGTTCAATTTGGCAACTGGACAGGGGCTTATCATTCTGAACGTTTTCCTGAATTAAGCAAGTTTTGTTTTCAAATTGGATTATTTTGTTCCAAAAAAATTCATATTTAGGCAAAATTTGAAAAGAAATCTAGAGGCTTATTTGTACTGCTTACAAATAATATTAAGTTCAAACACAAGATTCCATTGAGTAGTACATACGTCATTCAGGATAAAAATTAAATTTGCAGTCATGTTGTGGAAGAACTAAAAAAGACATATACTCAAGGCTCTGATTGCAGTCCTTGAAGAATGGGGAATTTGTCCTTGAAAAGTCCTTAAAAAGTCCTTGAATTTTTTTTTATCAAAACAGGATACGAACCCTGCAACTAAGTCATCCTGGTCATTCTAATTATCCCTGTCATCCCAGTGACTCCCGGTCACCCCAGTTATCTTCTTGTCCTAGTTATTCTAGTCATAATCATCCCAGTCATCCTGGTTACCTCAGTTATCTCAGTAACCCTAGTCATCCTAGTGTCTCACTCATTCCAGTTATCCTAGTCATCTCAGTAACCCAGTTATCCCAGTCATCCTAGTCATCCCAGTCATACCAGACACCCTAGTCATCTCAGTTATCTCATCGTTGTAGTCATCCTAGTCACTGAAGTTCTTCGACATGTCCTTTTCATCACCGTCATCCCAGTCACCCCTGTCAACATAGTCCTCTTAGGTATTCTAGTCATCCAAACAGTATTAGTCATCCTATTGATCCTGGTGATGCAAGTCATTCCAGCCATCCTAGTAATCCCACTTATCCCAATCATCCCAGTCACCTAGTCATCTCAGTTATTCTACCAATCCTTTTCATCCCAGTCACCCCTGTTATCCTAAAAAAATAAAAAATAAAAGAAATCCTAGTTATTCTAGTTATCCCAGCAGCATTGGTCATCCCAGACATCCTGGTTATCGCACTTATTGCAGTTTCCCTAGTCATCACAGTTATCCCAGTCATCCAAGTCCTAGTATCCTAGTCATGCCAATCATCCTAGTCATCACAGTTTTCCCAGTCATCACATTTATCTCAGTCATCCTAATTATCTTAGTCATCCTAGTCATCCCAGCCATCTGTGTCACCCCAGTCATCCTGTTCAACCCAGTCCTCCCAGTCATGTCAGTAATCTTAATCCTCCTATTGTAGTCATTTAAGTCATCCAGATCATCCGAGTAATCCCAGCCATCCTAGTTATCCTAGTCATCACAGTCATCCCGTTCACCCTTGCCATCCTAATCATCCCAGTCATTCTACTCATCCCAGTTACCCCACTCATCCTAGGCATCCCAGTCACCTCAGTCATCTTAGTCATCCCAGTTACTTCATTCTTCATAGGCGTCCAAGTTATCAAAGTCATTCAAGTCACCCTAGTTACCTCATTAGTCATCTTATACATTGCAGTCAGTCTTGTAGTCTTTTTTAGGGATGCACATGTGCGCCCTGTGTTCAGGTAGCTTCACCCATCCTATGAAGCCATTTACATTTTTGACTCAATCTTAGACATTGAACTATTGGTACATCCCTTGCTTAACTCTGTTCCTATAAATACCTATAAGCCAAAATAAGTGAAAATGAATTCTTATTTTTCCTTAGGCTGAAAAGAACAGCAGATTTGGCAAGGTGGTCAGGGACTCATCAATGCCTCTGCACAGAAGTTCAAAAGCCAACAGTGAAGAGGCTGTGATCACTAGAGGATGGTATCATCGAAGTCAACTCATTATTAATACTTAGTTTAGTATTTATATAATCATATAATTTGTTACTTACAGTTACAGCCAGTACCTGCCTCAAAAGGGTACTTGGTTTTAGAATATTTCTGACCCTGCCCGGGAGGTCAATGAATGCGGGGTACAGCTGGCCCGGGGTTTTCCTCCTAGGAGCAAGTGGACGTACGGGGAGGTTTTTCACCCAGCTGTTGTTCCACAACCCCCATTCATCAGCAGTTAGACAAATTCATTTAGTTTGGCAGCGAAAAAAAAAAAAACAAACGCCAAAAACAAAAAACAAAAACCAAAGAATATTGACTCTACAAATAAGACTTCATGCATTAGTCAAAACAGGTCCATGGTATTCCCAACAGGAGTGAGTTGATTCACTTGCAATATTCTTCCTTTGAATTCTACCCACAGTTTACAGCTTTCCAAATTCAAAAACCTACTTTTATTTATCCAATCAAAATTCAGTCACTTTGGGATCTTCAGCACATTTCAGCTGTAGAGTAGATTGCTGAATATATAGTGAGGTCAAATTTTAATTAGGAATTCTGTAATTCACTATTGGAGGGAATACTTTAGGTATCTGTATGACAAGAATAATGATATATTATACAGTGTGTGTGCCACCATATTTGTACAAATAAGTGTTACTGAGAAAATTTTATCAACAGTTTCTTTATTTTTAAAGTAAACAAGTCACCATCCAGTTCAATTTAGCAACTGGACAGGGGCTTATTATTCTGAAAGTTTTCCTAAATTAAGCAAGTTTTGTTTTCAAATCGGATTATTTTGTTCCAAAAACATTCATATTTAGGCAAAATTTGAAAATAAATCTAGAGGCTTATTTGTACTACTTACAAATTAAGTTCAAACACAAGATTCCTTTGAGTAGTACATACGTCATTCAATTTTACAAAGGAGATTCACCTCTGGGAAGAAAAGGGAAAAGGGTTCATTCTTGTGAGACAATGGTAAATGAAACTTTGCAGCCAAGAATAATTTTATTCATTAGTGATTATAAATGACATTTCCTTAGGATTTGGTAATTAATTTTTATCAAAGATGAGACACAATATTTTATCTGCTAACTAGATACAGAGAAATTGCTTCAAAAAATAATTTAGGACCAGTTTGGTCTGGTAAAGAATAGCAAAATTGAGCTGAACTAAGTTTTGGTACAGGCTAAGGGTTCAGGGTGCCAGTGACACATCCCCACCCAAAAATTCAAAAAGTACCCCCGGGGGGCTCTTTCTTCACTGCTCAAAGGAAATCTTGCTAAAAATAATTGTGATCATGATATTTTATAATAATATTTTATATAAAGTTATAGTTGTTGGGTGGGTGTGGTTACATATTTTATAGATTACATACCTAAAATCGTAAAAGCTCAATTAAGCCCCTATCTGCCTTTTAAGGAGGGTTGGAGGAGTTAGATGTAGGGGAGGGGCATAAACGATTTGGGGGGGGGGGGCAAAGAAAGGATATTTTTTATCTCAAAAATAAGAGGAAATCAGAATTAAGGGAAAAGGTGGTCATTTTGATCGATAATCTTCCACAAACTGGCAGAATGTTCTTGTCTTGGTGTGATGGAAATCAGTTCTTGACATTTTCTGCAAAAGGAATGGCTTTCAAGGTAAGTTGTGGAGGATGTCATAATAGGGGGATCAAGTTACAAATGTAGTCTTCAAAAAGTAGAGGCTGTGATCAATGATGGGTAGGGGGAAGGCTGGGGCTTATAGAGCTTTTGTTGCAAGTACAGTTGATGACATTGTGCTGAGAGTGTAGGTGGGAGTGGCCTAGTTTACCGTGCAATTGTCTGCGAATACCAGTCAAAATACATTAGCCATTCACTGACTTTCAGTTTCTTAGAACGGTGGGAAGCACAATGTTGCCTGTATCTTTAGAGGCATGGGAAGCATTACAACCTTATCACAGCAAACACTAATCACACAGGCAGTATTTTTAAATTTGCTTCAATTTTATTCCTTTTGTTAATGTTCGCCACACACTCAATTATTTTCATAGATCCACCTTCTATTGGCGCTCGTCTTTGTTATAGGAGTTGTTGTGCTTCCTGTGTTATCTTAACACAGTGGAACTATGATTTTTTGAACCTCCTGTGAAAATGGAGATTGGTTTTAGAAAACTAGGAGTTAAAAGAATTGGAGGGATATTAAGCTTCGTTTTTCTTGCCATTTTCTGTTTGAGAAAGCCCAAGGCGAAATAAAAAAATACAGTGACTTCAGGGGAAGGAAAACAAGTTTTAATTTGAATAATCAAGAGGTTCAAAGGACCAGCATTCCACTTATATAGTATTAGTGTTAATTTAATGCTAGAATTAAACAGTGTACAGCAAGCTCATTAGCTCAATATTAGCTCTAAACCTCGTAAGTAACATTTTACTAAAGTCAGGGACTATAGAGGCCGCAACAAATAGTAGTACTGTACAGGTATACGTCTTAAAATTTTCAGTATCAATAATATTGACAATATCCTGGCAATACAGGTAACTTATGAGCTATAATATAATTACGGGTGGAATGTAGACACCTTGACTATAAAACTTATGATGATCTTCCATTAAGGGAAAAGATAAGCTTGAGCTTTGTCAGCCAAGGCATCTCTCTGGAAGCTACAGCTGGAATGCATCTACATTTGCAGGCTGTGTCTACAAAGCACAGTATGGATAGGGATATGAAAGCAATTAACCACAGTGACCTTGATCCTTGAAGTCCCAATATCAATTGAGAAATTCTCCTTACTGTTCCTTCTTACCTCTCTTATGGTACTAGTAAGGAGATTGTTTGTAAGTATTAAGTAGGTATAGTTTCATTTTTGTTTGATTATTAATAAGTTGACGATCGATTTTGGTCTCTGTTGGGACTTCAAAGTTAGGTCGCTGCACAAAGGATTTTGCCATCTTCAGATTCACTTTAAAAAGTACTCAAAAGTAACTGGAAATTCTTAACAAACAGTGAGTCTGGGAAAAATCTTAGGAAAAATTAGGATCTTAAGTATTATAATGCACAGTAGATTATTCATAAGCTTACATGTACATAATGTCTAAGGCAATCTCCAGTCTGCTTCTTTTTTTTCTAGGCAACTTGTCCTATCTGCCTTTTAAGGAGGGTTGGAGGAGTTAGATGTAGGGGAGGGGCATAAACGATTTGGGGGGGGGGGCAAAGAAAGGATATTTTTTATCTCAAAAATAAGAGGAAATCAGAATTAAGGGAAAAGGTGGTCATTTTGATCGATAATCTTCCACAAACTGGCAGAATGTTCTTGTCTTGGTGTGATGGAAATCAGTTCTTGACATTTTCTGCAAAAGGAATGGCTTTCAAGGTAAGTTGTGGAGGATGTCATAATAGGGGGATCAAGTTACAAATGTAGTCTTCAAAAAGTAGAGGCTGTGATCAATGATGGGTAGGGGGAAGGCTGGGGCTTATAGAGCTTTTGTTGCAAGTACAGTTGATGACATTGTGCTGAGAGTGTAGGTGGGAGTGGCCTAGTTTACCGTGCAATTGTCTGCGAATACCAGTCAAAATACATTAGCCATTCACTGACTTTCAGTTTCTTAGAACGGTGGGAAGCACAATGTTGCCTGTATCTTTAGAGGCATGGGAAGCATTACAACCTTATCACAGCAAACACTAATCACACAGGCAGTATTTTTAAATTTGCTTCAATTTTATTCCTTTTGTTAAAGTTCGCCACACACTCAATTATTTTCATAGGTCCACCTTCTATCGGCGCTCGTCTTTGTTATAGGAGTTGTTGTGCTTCCTGTGTTATCTTAACACAGTGGAACTATGATTTTTTGAACCTCCTGTGAAAATGGAGATTGGTTTTAGAAAACTAGGAGTTAAAAGAATAATATTGGAGGGATATTAAGCTTCGTTTTTCTTGCTATTTTCTGTTTGAGAAAGCCCAAGGCGAACTAAAAAAAATACAGTGACTTCAGGGGAAGGAAAACAAGTTTTAATTTGAATAATCAAGAGGTTCAAAGGACCAGGATTCCACTTACACAGTATCAGTGTTAATTTAATGCTAGAATTAAACAGTGTACAGCAAGCTCATTAGCTCAATATTAGCTCTAAACCTCGTAAGTAACATTTTACTAAAGTCAGGGACTATAGAGGCTATTTGAAAATAAATCTAGAGGCTTATTTGTACTACTTACAAATTAAGTTCAAACACAAGATTCCTTTGAGTAGTACATACGTCATTCAATTTTACAAAGGAGATTCACCTCTGGGAAGAAAAGGGAAAAGGTTTCATTCTTGCAAGACAATGGTAAATGAAACTGTGCAGCCAAAAATAATTTTATTCATTAGTGATTATAAATGACATTTCCTTAGGATTTGGCAATTTTAGCAAAGATGAGACACAATATTTCATCTGCTAACTAGATACAGAGAAATTGCTTCAAAAAATAATTTAGGACCAGTTTGGTCTGGTAAAGAATAGCAAAATTGAGCTGAACTAAGTTTTGGTACGGGCTAAGGGTTCAGGGTCCCAGTGACACTTCCCCACCCAAAAATTCAAAAAGTACCCCCGAGGGGCTCGTTCTTCACTGCTCAAAGGAAATCTTGCTAAAAATAATTGTGATCATGATATTATAATAATATTCTAGATAAAGTTATAGTTGTTGGGTGGGTGTGGTTACATATTTTATAGATTACATACCTAAAACCGTAAAAGCTCAATTAAGCCCCTATCTGCCTTTTAAGGAGGGTTGGAGGAGTTAGAGGTAGGGGAGGGGCGTAAACGATTGGGGGGGCAAAGAAAGGATATTTTTTATCTCAATAATAAGAGGAAATCAGAATTAAGGGAAAAGGTGGTCATTTTGATCGATAATCTTCCACAAACTGGCACAATGTTCTTGTCTTGGTGTGATGAAAATCAGTTCCTGACATTTCCTGCAAAAGGAATGGCTTTCAGGGTAAGTTGTGGAGGATGTAATAATAGGGGGATCAAGTTACAAATGTAGTCTTCAAAAAATAGAGGCTTTGGTCAATGATGGGTAGGGGATAGGCTGGGGCTTATAGAGCTTTTGTTGCATGTACAGTTGATGACATTGTGCTGAGAGTGTAGGTGGGAGTGGCCTAGTTTACCGTGCAATTGTCTGCGAATACCAGTCAAAATACATTAGCCATTCACTGACTTTCACTTTCTTAGAACGGTGGGAAGCACAATGTTGCCTGTATCTTTAGAGGCATGGGAAGCATTACAACCTTATCACAGCAAACACTAATCACACAGGCAGTATTTTTAAATTTGCTTCAATTTTATTCCTTTTGTTAAAGTTCGCCACACACTCAATTATTTTCATAGGTCCACCTTCTATCGGCGCTCGTCTTTGTTATAGGAGTTGTTGTGCTTCCTGTGTTATCTTAACACAGTGGAACTATGATTTTTTGAACCTCCTGTGAAAATGGAGATTGGTTTTAGAAAACTAGGAGTTAAAAGAATAATATTGGAGGGATATTAAGCTTCGTTTTTCTTGCTATTTTCTGTTTGAGAAAGCCCAAGGCGAACTAAAAAAAATACAGTGACTTCAGGGGAAGGAAAACAAGTTTTAATTTGAATAATCAAGAGGTTCAAAGGACCAGGATTCCACTTACACAGTATCAGTGTTAATTTAATGCTAGAATTAAACAGTGTACAGCAAGCTCATTAGCTCAATATTAGCTCTAAACCTCGTAAGTAACATTTTACTAAAGTCAGGGACTATAGAGGCCGCAACAAATAGTAGTACTGTACAGGTATACGTCTTAAAATTTTCAGTATCAATAATATTGACAATATCCTGGCAATACAGGTAACTTATGAGCTATAATATAATTACGGGTGGAATGTAGACACCTTGACTATAAAACTTATGATGATCTTCCATTAAGGGAAAAGATAAGCTTGAGCTTTGTCAGCCAAGGCATCTCTCTGGAAGCTACAGCTGGAATGCATCTACATTTGCAGGCTGTGTCTACAAAGCACAGTATGGATAGGGATATGAAAGCAATTAACCACAGTGACCTTGATCCTTGAAGTCCCAATATCAATTGAGAAATTCTCCTTACTGTTCCTTCTTACCTCTCTTATGGTACTAGTAAGGAGATTGTTTGTAAGTATTAAGTAGGTATAGTTTCATTTTTGTTTGATTATTAATAAGTTGACGATCGATTTTGGTCTCTGTTGGGACTTCAAAGTTAGGTCGCTGCACAAAGGATTTTGCCATCTTCAGATTCACTTTAAAAAGTACTCAAAAGTAACTGGAAATTCTTAACAAACAGTGAGTCTGGGAAAAATCTTAGGAAAAATTAGGATCTTAAGTATTATAATGCACAGTAGATTATTCATAAGCTTACATGTACATAATGTCTAAGGCAATCTCCAGTCTGCTTCTTTTTTTTCTAGGCAACTTGGAGTAATAAGAACTGATGTTTTTCCAAATTGCTGATCATTTCAAATCCAAAACAAAATTTTTTTATTAACTTTTGAGAACTTTTTCTTTTACACAGGTTTCACAGACTGCAGACTATTGATTGCATTTGTATTCTATTTAAATATATTAATTTTCTTGGTGTTGCATTTGTTCTCAGATACCTTTTTTTCAATTTCCATAGGTTTTCAAAAGTCCTGGCATGTTAGTCTTACGAATTTACTCCTTGGTATTCTTTTTATTTCCACTTTTATGCACACAACCAAAGCTTTAGTTGAATACATGTTTACATCACGAGGGCACCTGTAGCACCAAGAAATATCTAGTTTTGTTTAATATGCTAATGAGCTTGCATTAGTTATCTTAATATTATAATTTTTTTGTTAGGTTTGCTTTAGCTAAGCCTTTGTAAACAGCTGACTTTTCAAGATGCTATCACTGTTTTCCCCACAAAATGACCTGATCTGACACATTATCCTTGTGGCACGATCAGTCAGAAGCACTATCCAGATCTGGGTAGTGACACATCATTAGTATAGAATTCCTTCACTTATTCTTCATTTTTGGGTCATTTCATGGGGAAACCAGTGGTGTCGTCAAGAAATATTGGTTGTTTTCGTAGGCCATTAGTTTTTCAGTATTTTTTTTTCAAGTTTTTATTTAATTTCAGACCTCAAGTGGCACACGCACAAGATTAGGAGCCCATCACTTGGGAAAGGTCATGTTTAAATCTAGCCAACCTCGTCCCTGCTGGGCTGTGGAAGCTCTGCCTCTGAGAAGGTGTGAATTCTGATGTCCTCTGAGATATTCCAACTGAGAAATCCTGGGAAACTTTATCTGATCCTGTAATTCATGCTGGGGGCAGTTGGACTCTTGGAAGATTTGGCCGTTTGTTCCCAAGTGGGGAGGACAGCGTGAAGGAAGGTGAGAGTTTGCTTCTCATGTTCTTAGGGTTTCATTCATTTTGTTATAATACCACACCTTTTTCCAAAAAAATAAATAAATAACCATTTCGATCAAGAAAGTTGCTTGTCGGTAAACAGTATGTCTGGGAATGTTTCACTGTTGAGGATGAAAAACGGGGGTGCAAGAACGTGCTCCCCGGCTCACGTAGTAGGTGTGTCGAAGGATGATTCGAGGGCAGAGAACTGAGCACTGAATCTCACTGGCCTGGCTTGGGTGGATTTTCACAAATGACATCGAATTGAGCTGATAGTCATTAAGAATCTCTCTAATGGGGACAACTGGTTAAGGATTTCTCTTCTAAATCTAGAGCTTTTGATGTCCTAACAATAAATAGCTATCCAAAATATTGCACAAAAACAAAAATAGGATATAAATCATTTCCATAATTGCCAAATTTTGTACTGATATATTTTGACTACCTGAAAATTTAACTTAAACCGCAAAAACGAAACAATGCTCCGAAATAGGTCCAAATTTATTTGATTTCCATCTTTTTCCTGCTCCGAATGGCTCAGGTTATAATAAATTTAAAAACAAAAATAGCGTATAAATCGTTTCCATAATTGTCAAATTCTGTACTGATATTTTTTGACTACCTGAAAATTTAACTAAAACCGTAAAACCGAAATAACGCTCCGAAATAGGTCCAAATTTATTTGATTTCCATCTTTTTCCTACCTTAGATTATAACAAATTTATAAAAACTAGGTTTAGGTTACATCAACATTTCTTTTTTTTGCCTGTTGTTTTTTGATTAACTGAAAACAATAGGCAAACAAACATAGCTGTTGATGTTAGACTAATAATATCAGCTTTAGATACTAAACCATTTTCGAAATAAGGAAAGACTTGATTAATCAGACAGCTGTGGTAGTCTGCTCTATATCCTTAATTTTTAAGAAGGACATAGAATGGATTTCCTTGGGCTGTGTGAAAAATCAGGTTAAATTGACCTAAATTTCGGATAGCCTTATGTAAACAGCTAGAATAAATCTTAACTTTTCACGTTAAGATAAGTTCTCGGTTGTGACTTTAATTGATGCTTCAAATTAGGGTTTTGGATATACGTCTGGAACCATATATTAAAGATCATTTTTTTTATATTAAAAATTATGTATTTGACTAGTTCCAGTCATTTATCTGAATACTGATTTAAAGTATCCATTCCAGTCACGACCCTATTTCTACGCTATTTGGGCTATTGTCACGATCGTCACGCAATGCTGGTATAGTCGGCTAGCGTGGTCATCGTGATTAAAGTTTCAAATCTCGTGGGAACTTAAAGATAGGACAATTTAAATAATTATTATGCAGAGAAACATCAGGGTTTAAAGACTTGCTATCGAATCCAAATTTTTTTAGGAACTGAAACATTAATACTAGCTTCACATTTCTCTCCCACTAACTTTCCTATTAAAGATAAAAATAAACCTTTATTTCAAAGAGATAATTAATCGAACTATTTCTACGGGAAGGAAAACAAGCCAAAATTTAAATCATCTGCAAGACCGCTTTGATCCCTTTGGCGAAATTTGAAGGCAAATCCACGCGACACTGATTTAGACGAATTCAACATTTAATATATTATAAGGGCAGCGAATTGTAAGATATAAAACGAAATATTTAAGGCATAATTTACGCGCCACTTTATTAGTACTGCGTAAATTTTGCTTCTTGATGTTTCGTTTTATTACCTTCAGATAATTTCGACTTTTAAGAATAACAATAATAAACGATGCGAAAACAATTTACGTATCTTTCACTTTCATATTTCCTTTTATGTAGGTCTAAACACTAAATACTAAACAAAAACTAGGGCGAGAGAAATCCAATATCAGTAGTTTCGCAGAAGAGAGATTATTATTGACTTGTGCTCTTTGGTGAAGTTTGTGGAATGAAGGTCGGTCAGACCAGTGCGATTCTCTGTTCAATTTTCTGGGCATCGTTGACGGAGACCCACTGAAGACTGAGTTTCACTGTCTTGCGCCCTCTTTTTTCTTGTCCACGACTTTGGATATTTTTCACGATATATTGACTTTGCAGACACGCACTTTCAAAACAAAATTATAATTGTCACTACAAATTACTTTTGGCTAATTTTAATTCCAAATTAATTAGGTGTGGTATTTTGACAAAGGTGAATGAGACCCTGAGGGTATGAGGAGCAAACTCTCACTTTCCCTCACGCTGCCCTCCCCACTTGGGGACAAACGGCCAAATTTTCTAAGTGTCCAACTGCCCCCAGGTTGAATGAAGGGATCAGATAAAACAGACCAGGATTTTAAAGTTGGAATATCAAATGAGGACAGAAGAATGAACACCGACTCGGAGCAGAGTGGAAGCAGCCTAGCAGGGACGGGGGAGGCTAGATTACTTTTTTTTTTGTATTTTTTTTATTGTAATTAAATGGACAACAGAGACAAGCTTTATTTCTTCAATAAAATACTGTTATCTTCAGTACCTGTGCTGTTTACTTTGTAATCCAACTACTTGAGTGAACCAGATAAACACCCCAAAGGCTCGGACACAGTAAAACATTGCGCGCAGTAAAGGCTGGTTTTTACTAACGACATGAACACAAGCGTCAGTTTAGTGAAGACATCAACAACAAAAACATGAGCACAAATATAAGAAACCCGAGGCATTTATTATATTCTACCGCGCTAAGAATTAACTCAAAATAAGCTCAAGCAAGATAAACCAAAATCATGTTTATTTTGTTCTGCTCGGCTCGTGTTGTGTTAATCCTATTCGACGGCAAAATATGAATAAGTTCGACTGTTCAACAATTCTTTGTGCTCATACCTTCAGTTTTGTATTTAAATAAACTTCAGTTGTTGATGACCTCACTAAACATAAGCCTGTGGTACGCCGCTAGTGAAAACATGCCTTAAAATTACACAGTGTTTCCACCCCTTAAAATCCTTGTGCGAAGGTTCCGGAACAGAAAACAATATTGGGTTTCAATTTTACATTACAACGCTTTATAGGAGTAGAAACACAGCGTAAAGTTACTGCGCGTAATGTTTTACTGATTGTCCGAACCTTAGAATAAGCCAAGTTCTGCTTCAAATCTAATAAAGCTTAACAAATCACTACGGCGACGGCACTCAGATCGGCACTTCAAAAAATAATTAGAGGTCTTGCGAATATCAGCGACCCTTTGACATGGTTTTAGCTGCAGTTTTAATTTACCTATCAAACTTAAATTTGTGCGCGCGGTCATGAACTTGAAATTTCATAGCTAAATGTTTATGTTCTTCTCAAACTGACCAAAAATTTGATCATTACCTTTCTTGTTGTTTTGCGTTCAGATGCGAATAAATGTACAAAAGAATTAAAGCGAGCGTGCATGTGAAGCCTTCTGTTATGTGCCGCCGTTGTTGCCGTCGTCATTGTGATTGCTATAGCTCCAAAAGTTGGAAAAACATAGGGGAATAAATTTCAGACTGTTTCAGTAAGAGGTTTGTTGTTCATTAAACGGCATCCCACAAAATACATGCACATAGAAAAATACCCAACAGAAAAAAACTTTACTATGCTCTAAATCCGATGTCAAACTTGCGTGTGATCTTCTTCGCGGTCGTCTTTTGGCTCCACGACTTTGCGTAACGAGCCTAAATAACGGCCGAAAAAAAGACTCCGAGTTTGATAAGAGTAGCTGTTAATAAAAATTTCAATTTGCACATGTATTTATGGATTGCATTGTTATTGCAAAACAAACTGCTTATCTGAAGGCCTTTAGGTTACTGTGAACTTTCAGTCCAAAGTTTAACATGTTATTTTCTTTACTAACTGCTGCGGATTTTCTCTACCATTAGTTCTGAGAATTTGACAGTTGATCAAGACAAAGCCTTCACATCCATCATAATTATGCTTATTTTCAACACCCTGCTTGGTAATTTACTCAAAGAAGTAAAGAGAAATAACATGTTGATCACTTTGGAATTGAAAAAGATGAGTGCAAGTTTTCAAAATCTGCCCACTTTACCTCCTCAGAAGTTCACTAAATTTTCCACGCCCAGTTTTATTCAGAGCTTGTCAAACGTACTTTAAAACACTGCGGCAGAAATTTTCAGTGGCAAATCTATTTTAATCATTTCATTGTTGCTGTTGTTGTTGTTGTGTACTTCTTATTCCATTTTGCAAGCAGTAGACTTATTATTTTGGTAAAATTATTCAACGAATGTCAGAACGAGAGCCACAAGATTCATACTCAAAGCACTTGCTGTTGTTTTCCACAAAGAGGTTTCAAGGTTAGGCACGCAATCCAAATTCACAATCAATTAAAACAAATTTAAGGAATAATCCAGTTCACCAATGCCAAATGTTATTTTCTTGTGATAAAACTGTGGAATAAATTTTCCCCGAACGTAGAAATGAAAACGGAATTGAATTTAAGAATTAAGACATTTTGTTCAATTCAACTAAAACATCACCTCCAAGAATAGGAAGGTAAGTTATTGCAGTGATGATTGTCAGTCAGAAATTCAAGTTCTAAGACAAAACAACAGATTAATTTGCCAATCTGCCACGACTGCAGTTTTACCTAAGAAGAAAGTTTCCTCTCCTTCCACCCCCCCTGCCCCATCGAATGATGTCTTAGGTTGGCTGATGATTTGATTGGTTGTATAACCATTGTAAATCGTTGAAATAATTAGCAACCAGCAAGAAGCACTACACTGCACATCATCAATGTGAAGTGCATTCAGTCATTCCTAAGACGTATTTCCATGCTGGGAAATTGATGGTTAAAGCAAGGAGAGATTTGAAATGCACTCATCAAGTTCACAGAAAACGAATATACGAGTCAGCACAGATATGCAGTCTACCAACTATACCATTAAAATACAAATCCAAAACAATAAGACCACTCTGAATTGGTCAGCCCCTCCAGCTGTCATACAGGTCAGTTCAAACATCGGTCTGTCTTTTGAAACAGTTGGGTTAAACGTCAGATCATTCTGTACTGATTCTGGTCAGTCAGAATAAAATTCAACTGACAGTCAGTTATTCAGTTTGACAAATCCTATTTCGGCCAGTATTCAAACAAGTCAGTCAGTAACAACTTTGGAAATTTTTTTCCATCAGCAAAGCAGGTGACTTTAAAAGTCCTAGTCATCACAGTCACCCTATCTATCACAGTCACCCCACTCCTCCCAGTCATCCTAGTCATCCCAGTAATCTTAATGAACTCAATCATTCCAGTCATCCTAGTGATCCCAGTCATCCCAGTCACCCTAGTGATCCCAGTCATCCTAGTGATCCCAGTCGTCCTAGTGATCCCAGTCGCCCTAGTGATCCCAGTGATCCTAGTCATTCCAGTCGTCCTAGTGATCCCAGTCACCCTAGTGATCCCAGTCATCCTAGTGATCCCAGTCATTCCAGTTGTCATCCCAGTCATCCCAGTCATCCTAGTGATCCCAGTCGTCCTAGTGATCCCAGTGATCCTAGTCATCCCAGTCGTCCTAGTGATCCCAGTCACCCTAGTGATCCCAGTCATCCTAGTTATCCCAGTCATTCCAGTTGTCATCTTATTCACCCCAGTCATCCCAGTCGTCCTAGTGATCCCAGTC